>WEDG01004351.1:0-121049 GCA_017591395.1 Schistocephalus solidus
CAAGATATTTGAAAGTTCAATGGAGGCGGGCCTGGCCTACCGAGTGGAAGATAGCCAACATAACCCCATCTGCAAGGAGGAGAGAGGACATCACCAACAGTTTCCGACCAGTCAGCCTCACTACATCCGCCAAAACGACGATAAAGACACCAAAACCCGAACCGACGATGCCAATCTCGGTACATAAACAACCCGCCTGGTCCGGCCACCAATATGGATTTCGGAAGTGGTCGATCCTGCCTGGCTGCCAAATCCTTGCCTACATCCATGGAAAGGGACAAAATCATTAGAAATGGGTTCTATTACCGATGCTGTCTACATTGACTTAAGCAAAGTCGACAGGGTTCCACAAGCCAAACGTCTGATCTTTAAGCTCCAATAAATGGTGTGTGTGACTGGCAACCCACTTAAATGGTTGGCCGACTTTCACAGACAGGCGCTAGCGTGTTTTTGTATCGGAGACACCAAGTCTCACTGGGAAACCGTTCACAGTGGAGTTCCGCAGGGCAGCGCCTCCTGGGTCCCATTTGTTTCTGATATATACGTAAACGACTGCCTGGATTGTCGGCATGCGAGAAGGTAATGTTTGCTGACGATTTGGAAGTAATGGAACTCATTGAAAAACCGGAGGATGCGCGGAAATTACAGCAATGTGGACCTCCAGGCCGAAAGAGCGTCTCAGTCTGAATAAATTTGTTCTAGGCACCGTTCGGTCGTAGAGTTAGAGAAGGAATATACGCATTTGAGATCATCAGCATAAATAAAAAACTTCATCAGTGGTCACCAACTCCAGGAGGGAAATATTCTAAAGGACTTGGGTATATGGATAACACCAACTCTCAAACCATCGTCGCACTGTGCGAATATCGCAAACAAATCAATGTGTATCTTAGGCGCAATCAGAAGGTCTTCGTTAATTTTGACGGAGAGCTTTTTGGGCACGTGTTTTGAACATTTATCCGGCCGGTATTGGCATATTGCGTTCAGGCGTGGTGCCCTTGGACGAAACAGGACTACGCTCTGCTGGAGAAAGTTCAACTGAGGGCAACGAAACTAGTCAGCGGATTGGAATGCCTACCCTATGAGGGCCGCCTAGAAAGACTTAAAATTTTTCTCTCTCTTATAGGCAATACAGAGGGATATGATCTTAGTCTTCAATCTGGTCAGAGGAGTTGATTGTGATCTTCAGATGGCCAACTTTTTTGAATTGGCAAACATGGCAAGTCTCCGAGGTCACGAATACAAACTGAAAAGAAAACACGCCAAACTTGAAGTGCGGGTCAACTTCTTTTCCTAACGGGTAATTGAAGAATGGAACAAACTGCCAGCCTTGGTTGTTCATGCTGAAAGCGTTGAAATGTTTAAAAGAAGACTTGATGAATTTGTACTTGATGAACATATATTTAGTCGACAGCAATGATCGATATACTAAAACGACAATATCGCCATGTAACATTTGCTTGTTTTGCTAGCGTCTATCTGTAAATAGGGTTTCCAAAGGCTCTGCCTATCTCCCTTATTTTTACTGAATTATTTGTATATTTGTATATATGAAGAGTTAAAGGCATTGCCCTTGATGACCCTATTAACAGAAAACTATCATGCCATGTGTACAGTCAATATAAAAATGGTGCACATTAAAAAATGTTTGAGTCAAAGCATAACACACGGACGAGAGAAGGACAACAATCAAACTGTCTTGACCTGATTTTTACCCGAGATGAGGAAAATGTGCTAGACCTACAGGATCGACCGCCATTAGGTTCAAGTGATCACATTATGCTGTGCTTCGAGTACTCACTGTTTTCCAAACCAAATTTACCCGAAACTTGGGTAAGAAACATTTGGAAGGGGGACTTCTCACTTATGAGAAGACAACTGTCAGAGATATCCTGGGAAACAGAACTACATGGTGAAACCAATAAAGATTTGACGACATTGAGTTCGTTATTGAAAAGGATTGTTTACCCTCAACTGTCCTCTCAGGAAAAAAAGACAACCACAAACCGCCCAAAGTGGATAAACTCAACTTTGCAGGCCTCTTTCAAAAAAAGAAATCGCTTCTGGAGGCGTTACAGAAAACCGGCTCCGATGCTCACTTACGGGAATATAAGCAGCAACGCAACGTTTGTAAATGTGAGGCTACTAAGCTGCGGAGGAAGTTTGAGCTAAAACATACTGCAAAAAAATCGTTGGAACACCCCAAAAATGCTTTACGGCTACATACGGAGTACAAAGAGAATTCAGGAGATGATACCTGCCCTTAGGGTCTGCAGACGGAAAACTGGAGACCGATGACCAGGTTAAAGCATCCCTTCTTTCCAAATTCTTCCAGACCGTCTTCACTAGAGAGCCTTATAATTTTGCTGCTATTCAAACAGTTTGTCAACCAATGTGTACCCCCTTTACCTTACTCCTCCATCTCCTCCTCATCCACAACGGAGGACCTAGACCTAGACTTTTCACCGACCGTAGTTAAAACCGAATTACTCCGCATAAAACCAGCCAAGTCGCCTGGGCCGGATAGAATTCCTGCATTAGCCCTAAGAGAACTTGCTAACGAACTGTGTATACCACTGTCCATCATATTCCAAAAAGTCCTTTGAAGAAAGCAAACTCCCGGAAGAATGGAAATGCGCATTCATCGCCCCGATCTATAAAGGAGGTTCACGACTCGACTGTGAACATTACCGCCCCTGTCAGTTTAACTTGCATAGCATGCAAAAATAATGGAGCGTATTATCAAGAGGCATTTAATGCGCTATCTGGAAAAACAACCAAATCCTATGCGATGCCCAACACGGCTTCCGTCCAGGACGTTCCTGTATCACGAGTGCCCTCCAGTCGCACGAGAAATGGACAAAGGCCACAGATAAGGGTCATGCAGTAGATGTTGTATTTTTGACTTCAAAAAAGCCTTTGATAGTGTACCACACGGGCTTCTTTTGCAGAAGATTTGGAACGTAGGAATTCAAGGAAAACTTTTCAATTGGATCAAGAGTTTCTTGTCTTTCAGAGTACAGAGAGTTGTTGTTGGAAACTCTAGCTCAGAATGGGTAAAAATAGAAAGTGGTGTTCCACAGGGTTCTGTTTTGGGCCCCCTACTCTTCCTTATCTACGTGAACGACTGTCTCAATGACCTAGATTGTGAAGCTGTCATGTTTGCAGATGACATAAAATATGGATTGAAATAAGCTGTGCTGATGACGCAAAAGGGTTACAATCGAATATCGACAAACTAAGTGCCTGGTCGGCTAAGTGGTTTCTAAAGTTTAATGTATCCAAGTGCGTGATCCTACATCTAAGCGCCGGTCGAAAAAGTATCTCTGAGACACCAGTACTTTATTAATGGCACTGCATTAAAAGAGGTCGAAAACATACAAAGATCTGGGCATGTGGACAACTGTGAATTTGATGCCCTCAGAACACTGTAAGAAAGCAGTCCAGAAGGCAACATGTACACTACATTGGATCAGACGTGCGTTTAAAATATTCCCACCTGATCTATTCGGAAAAGTCTATGGCGCCTTTGTGAGACCACATTTAGATTACGGAGTACCAGCTTGGATACCGTGGAGGAAGAAAGATGTTGACCTCCTCGAACAGGTGCAACGGAGAGCAACGAAGATGGTTGACAGTCTTAAGACTTTACCGTACCAAGACAGATTGAAAAAGCTTGACTTATTTCCTCTTTCCTACAGGCACTTACGGTGTAGCCTGCTCTGGACATTCCGGATTATCCGGGGCCATGATTCCTCCCTGAGATCGGAGGATTTCTTCGACTTTGCCTGCACAACTCATCTGCGTGGTCATCCTTACAAGGTTAATAGCGAACGCACGCGATTGAACCTCAGAAAGTTTTGTTTCAGCCAACGAGTGGTTCTACCTTGGAACTCGTTACCAAGCGAGATGGTTAACTCTGAAAGCATTATTGATTTTAAAAGAACGCTTGATTGCATTGTATTTGACAAAAGACGACTGTCACAGCATGATTTCTTAAAACCAGCCTTTTAAATCTTTCGGGCTCTACTTTTCTTCCACAATGTTTCGCCTATGGCTGTGAAAACGCATTTGAAATTACCTTATGCTTTGACTCAAACATTTTAAAATGTTCAACATTTTATATTGACTGTACACATGCAATGATAAGGGCAATGCCTGTAACCCTTCAAAATATACAATATACAATAACATCACTTCAAATGCGTTTTCAGAGCACTAGGCGAAACATTGTGGAAGCAGAGTAGTAAACCGAAAGATTTTAAAAGGCTGGTTTTAAGTAATCGTGTTGCGAGAGTCGTCTTTTGTCAAATATTATGTCGTCAAGCCTTCTTTTTAAATCAGGAATGCTGTCAGAGGTAACCGTTTCACTTGGTAACGAGTTCCAAGCTCGTACCCCGCGTTGGCTGAAAAAACACTCTCTGAGGTTCAATCGCGTGCGTTCGCTATTGACCTTCTATGGATGACAACGCAAATGAGTTCTGCAGGCAAACTCAAAGACCTCCTCTGATCTCAGGGAGGAATCATGCCTCCGGATAATCCGGAATGTCCAGATCAGGCTACACCGTAAGTGCTTGTTAGAAAGAGGAAATAAGTCAAGCTTTTTCAATCCGCCATAGTACTGTAAAGTCTTTAAACCGTCGACCATCCTCGTTGCTCTCCGTTGCACCTGTTCGAGGAGGTCAACATTTTTCTTCATCCAAGGTATACAGGTTCGTATTCCGTAATCTAAGTGCGGTCTCACGAAGATGCCATATACTTTTCCGAAGAGATTAGGGGGGATATTTGAAACGCACGTCTGATCCAATGCAGTGTTCATGTTGCCTTCTGTACTGCTTTCTTACAGTGTTCTGAGGGCATCAAATTTTAGTTGTCACATGCCCAGATCTTTGTGTGATTCTACCTCTTTTAAGGCAGTGACATTAATAAAGTACTTGTGTTTCAGAGATACTTTTCGACCGGCGCTTATGTGTAGGATCACACACTTGGATACATTAATCTTAAGCAGCCACCTAGCCGACCAGGCACGTATTTTGTCAATATTCAACTGGTACCCTTTTGCATCATCAGTGCAGCTGACTTTATTTCATATTTTTATGTCATCTCCGAACATGACAGCATCACAATCTAGGTCACAATTCAGGTTTTTTACTTTGTTCTAAGGAGATTGACGGCGCCCACGAACTGCTATATCGATTGACCTTTTATAAGTGGTCGACACTCCCCGTTAGTCGAAACCGCTTTCATCTTAAATTTTTTCTTCTAAAGGAGATCTGATGTTCGATAACCTTCGGGCTGTGTTCGACAGCCTCAGATAGGCTTATCTCTTTTTAAAGCCTGGCAAGTGTATCTATATCAAACCGCGCGTCACATTTCTAGGCCATGTCGTCTCAGCTACCAGCGAAGTAAACCGATTATCAAAAGATTTGGCGAATTCGTGACTGGCCAACTCCCACAGATGTATCTGAGGTTCGAAGTTTTTAAGGACTTGCCTTGTACTATCGCCGTTTTGTCAAAGACTATGCCCATATTGCAAGTTCCCTTCATAATCTGACACAGAAAGATGGCAAATTCACGTGGGCTGCTGACTTTGCTTACAGCATCCAGACGCTGAAGGATAAGCTTTGCTCTTCTCCTATTTTAGTTTTCTCTAACATGAGTTCTGATGCTGGAAAATTTGTCTTAGATACTGAAGCTAATTATAACGCCATAGGTGCTGTGCTCTCCCGGAATCACCCCGACGGTACCGAGCGCGTCATCCAGTTTCTCAGTCGATCATTGACTAAGGCAGAAAGTCGTTACTGCTTGACTCGCAAAGAGATGCTAGCATTAACATACTTTGTTGAAGAATGCCGGCCATTCCTTCAGTATCGGCCGTTCATCTTGCGCATGGATCACAGTTCTTTGACTTGGTTGTGGAATTGTAAGAGTCCTGAGGGGCAAGTTGCTCGGTGGCAATAAAAACTAGTGGAATACGACTAAGAATTTGTGTTCCAACCGGGTCACCAGCACGGAGCTGCTGATGCTCTCTCAAGGAAAACTGCATCGCCCTCACGGTGAATTCCCGTCGTGCATTGACGTCAACTTATCCACTGTCGCTTTACAAAGCGACCAGTGCCTATTCTGGGCTGCAACTCAGCGAGACGATCCACACATATTCCTCGTTTACAACAGGCAGGTTAGAAACATCAGGCCACTCAGCAAGTTGGAACTAACAGGATATAGCTATGAAACCCGATTTCTCCACAGCCTCTCATAAAAACTGTTCATTGAGAATGGTGTCTTTTTCTACCGTAACAGCGACCAGCATACAAAACGAGTTGTGCTAACACTTTTGATAATGGATGATGAAGTGAAACGGATGCATTGAGAACTAACCCCTCCGGAATTCACAAAACCGAGTGGGCCCTGTGACGAGGCTACTTCTGGCCAAACTGAAAATGTGACCTTCAGGAGGTCATTTGGTCGTGTGAATTCTGTTTGGCTTCTACGTAACCCAGCCAATCGTTAAAAGCCCTCCTCCAGACGATTAGAACAAGTAATCCTAATAAGAGGGAAGGGTTCGACATTGTTGGGCCAATTGCACCATCCGCTATGTGAAATAAGTTCATTCTAGTCATGGTGGATTTCTTTACCAAAATGGCGGAAGCGGTGCCCCTGCCTGATGCGTCTGCGGCCACTGTGGTCAGAGCCATCTTTAATAGTTGTGTCTGTCGTTGGGGAGCTTCGGATGAACTCCACTCCGATTGAGGGTCTACATTTGCAAAATGCTCTCGTACTCGCGCTTTGAAAAAATAAAGAAATTGCGTACAACAGCGTACTACCCACAGGGTAATGGTCAGGTCAAAAGGACCAATTGGACCCTGTTAAACCTTTTTCTGGCCTTTATTGATAGGAATGTCACACCTAACTTGGACGAAGCTATACAGCCTGCCTTTAAATAGGTTTATTGATTTGGCACTGCTTGGGCGCCGTCAAATCCTTAGAACAGAGGAAAAAACCTAAAACAAACTCCCTTTTCATTAACCACTTTTGATTTGGTTTGTTTGTTTGCTTAAAAAGCAGTGTTCGAAATGAAGAGTTTGTTTTAAGTAAAAAACCTGTTTTCAAAGGTTAAGAAATAGCAAAATTTGAAGTTAAAACAGCTTTACAGAATGGGGATGAATGTATCAGGATAAGAATGGTAAGAGTCAAGACTAGTCTGTTATTGACGATTGAAAGTATTCATTCGACAGAGGTAGAAACGTCTGCGGTCGATTCGAAGGGATAGGTACTTCCAATCAGATGCGAGCGCAGTTGATTTCGGTGTGGGATTGTAACGAACCACAGTTCCGACAGAATTGTTTAATGGACTAGGAGCACTTTTTCGCGCGGATCCCGGATGAGGATGGAGTGATGGAATGTCGGTGAAGATGCCGATGCCCCCTTCCACTCACGAACGCTGACCCCGATCCCCACGAGTACCGTCGCCGCTTATCGTATCGCTACCCTCCGTTCAATGACAGCATCTCCTCGTCCCGACCCTGCAGTTGCCCACAGCGTTGCACTCCCCACCGGTTATCCAACAGACATGACGTAATTCCCCCCACTCCAAAAGGGATATCGCCTCAGGTAACGCTTCCTTCTTTATTTTCTATTGTGCCCTTTCATACCTTTATATCCTTCTTAATCGTAGAATCCATTTCCAAAATTTCTGTCGTTCCTTCTAATGACTGTTGCGTTTGAGTGATCGGCATGGGGCTTAGAGACCCTGTTCAATACGCGCATCGTCTTATAACAACTACAGGTGCGTTACTCGCCCGTGTGTGTGTGCAAGCCTTGAAGTCTTCGGCCGCTACAGGGTCTGCCGACTAATAAGACTTAGTTGACTGATTGCTAAAAAAAGGTGAAAAAAGATTAGGAGCAGGAAGTGTTCAACGGTAAGAAATTGTCAATGCAGTCCTACAGTCTTCATATTTGTATTATATAACAAAGAGTTAAATTATGTTTGATCTAGCTGTATGAAACAGCTAGTACCATTCGTTTCATAAATAAATAAATAAATTGTATATTTAAGGCCCAGAGGGCCCCATCATTACAAACTTAGTACCGTGGTTTAAATAAATACAAAGTGGATAATTGCTGCACTATGTGAGCATCCATATGAACAGTAGAAATGAGTAGTATGGTTAACATATCCGATTCAAAAATATTTGCCATTTTTAAAACAAAGGTCAAAAATCTTTGGCATATACGGTGAACTGGAAAAGAAGCAGTAAAAAAAACTCCAAGGGTTAAATCGGAGGCGGAGTTCGGCGAGCCGCCAATTTAAAAAATATAGGAGAAAAAAACTGCTTCACTAAAAAATTAATAGCTAAATGCAATGGGATGGTATTATGATGTTGCTGACTACCTATGAGGGTTCGGGACACTCCTTGTCGGGTGAGAGATAATATAGCAGTCAGAGCTACTGATTCTAAACACCAGTGGAGGTGAGAGAGGACGAACTCATCGTAGACAACATGGTCGAAACGAAGACGGGACAGTAGAGGTCACGAGATCATCATCGAGATGCGACCTTGCTGACTGTAAAGTCCATCACCAAAGAGGCGAAACCATCAGAACCCACCTCGATCATCAACAGAACCTGAAGATTATCGTCAGGGTTGCAAATTCGGAGGTAAGTATGAAGGTTGTCAAGAGTTGGCAATGCTAGTTTAAAAGGAGTGCAAGAAAAAGTAAATGTCAATGCAAAGATTGACTCTGCAGAGGATGATGGAAATATAATAAGAGACCAATATAATATCAAGGGAGCTGCCTCAAATACCAGGAGGACCCTTTAAGAAATCCAAAAGTTGCGAGTTTGGGAAGGAAACAGACAATAAGGACTTTATATCTTCCGAAGGTAAATGTTTGCGTAATTTGGTTTTGAAAATAGCTAATGTAGACGACAACCTAATTTGCAGTGGTAGATTATTCCATATGAAAGCATATTTGGAGGCAAAAACCTGAGACCGGTTAGTTGTGGAAGCTAAGGGGTGGTGAAATGATCATGGAGGAATTACGAGTGGCATAGGGTCGATTTACCGGAGTGAGAGCGTTAATTCGTGGGAGATTTGGGCTAGAGTTAACGCGAAACAGGAAGCAGAGACCGGCTTCGAGTCTTCTAACCCACAGAAATTTAATGTTTGCTAACTGGGAATCTATCCGTATAGGAGATACTGGATCAAGGAAGAGAAAATAGTCTTCGAGTAAAAACCCTCTGAACTTTTTCAATCTTACTGCGGTCAGAGGCGTTCATCAGCCCAAATAGGGGACAACAGTATTCGAGGATAGGAAGAACAAACATGCGGTATAGGTTTAACTTTATTTCCGGAAGGAAGAAATTATGTGATATAAAACCACATATCTGTGCAGCCTTTGCAGAAATTCGATCTGTATAAAGCTTTACAAAACCTAGGCGTGCAGCTCGTTGCGCATTCGAATTATGTAGAGCATAAATGATGTAAAAAACGGAATATATATACTACTAACAGACTGAGATAAAAAATAATAAGTTTTGCAAGTTAGTTTTAAAGCAAATTACTTACTAATCATAAAATTATATAAAACAATAAAGATGCTATCCAAAAAAAAACATTTGAAAATGTAAAATTATCATACATTTTTTGATAAGTTGCAACAATAGAAAAAAAGCTGCTTTTTAGATAATGGGTATATAAATCATTAAATTGAGAGCGCTTGCGCATAGCCAGCTATTGCTTGCCCATAACCAGATGGTGTACCATATAACCAGATGATTAAATTCTTAATCTCTATGTGCATTGCAGGTCGACTAAATATATGTTCATCAAGTAAAAATGCATCAAGTCTTCTTTTAAACATTTCATCGACTTCAGTCTGAACAACTGAAGCTGGCAGTTTGTTCCATTATTCAATCAACAGTTGGGAAAAGAAGTTGGCCCGCACTTCAAGTTTGGCGTGTTTTCTTTTCAATTTGTATTGGTGACCTCGGAGACTTGTCATGTTTGCCAATTCAAAAAGGTTGGCCACCTGAAGAGCACAATCAACTCCTCTGACCAGTTGGAAGATAAAGATCATATCCCCTCTGTATTGCCTATGAGAGAGAGGAAAATTTTAGGTCTTTCTAGGCGATCCTCATATGGTAGGCATTCCAATCCGCTGACTAGTTTCGTTGCCCTCCATTGAACTTTCTTCAGCAGAGTGTAGTCATGTTTCGTCCAAGGGCGCCACGCCTGAACGCAATATTCCAACACCGGCCGGATAAATGTTCCAAACACGCGCCCAAAAAGCTCTCCGTCAAATTAACGAAGGACCTCCTGATTGCGCCTAAAATACACATAGATTTCTTTGCGATATTCGCACAGTGCGACGATGGTTTGAGAGTTGGTGTTATCCATATACCCAAGTCCTTTAGAATATTTACCTCCTGGAGTTGGTGACCACTGATGAAGTACTGTTATTCAAATCTAATCATCATTCTGGAACTACACCGCAGTCGGATTATTTGGCATTTGTTAAGATTAAGGTTCTGCAGCCACTCATCACACCATGTTTGCAAGCGATCGGCTAACAAACCCATTTTGAATGATTTTGTCCAACTTTCCATGGATGTGAGCAGGTTTGTGAGGCAGGATGGACCACTTCGAAATCCAGGCTGATATGAACTTAGCAAGTTATTCTCTTGAATATGCCTCATCAGTTCCGTTTTGATTATCTTCTCCATAATTTTGCAACAGATACTTGTGAGGCTGACTGGTCGGAAACTGTTTGTTGATGTCCTCTCTCCTCCTTTATAGATGAGGGTTATGTTAGCTTTCTTCCACTCGGTAGGCAGAGCATCCGCCTTCATCGAACTTTCAAATATCTTGGAGAGCGGAGAGGCCAGCTGGTCTGTGAGTTCATTGAGAACTTTTGCGGATATACCATGTGGGCCAGGTGATTTAGTGGGCTTTAGCTGTTTCAGGGTTTTTCTTACTGTGTCCATCCATTGGGAATGACACCGTGCTTATTTTGTTTGTAGATGTGGCAGTACTGTAGTTTTCTTCCTCATCAAAAGGTGGTTCCTCTGTATACACGGACATAAAGAAATTTGATAAGAGGCTGGTCTTATCAGAGTTATCAGTGAACCTGTTTCCCTGATTGTCTTTAAGACAAGGAATGCAGTCGCGATTTCGTTTCGCCTTATTAACGTAAGCATAAAACATTTTCGAATTTCTTGGTATGTCTTTGACTATTTCTGACTCAAAGGTTGATCTTTCTTTTTTCAGAAGATTCCGACACCGATTTTGCTGTTTCTTAAAAGCGGAAAAATGTTCGGGTTGTTGATATCTGGCATATGTTCTCCACAGTCTTCTTTTCTTCTTGAGATTCCTTTTTATTTCCGATGTCACCCACTTGGGTCGGGAGACGCACGATCGCCTTTCAAGTGGGCAGAATTTCTCTGCCAACTGCTGAATCAATTTACTAATGAAGAACCAGGCAGCATTTGGTCAGGTACATGTGCAGGGCTCCAGTCTATCCCATTCAGTAATTCTTTCATTTTGGGATAATCCCCTTTCCATACATTTCTCTACCTAACTGCATGACGTTTGGGTACAGAAAAATGACTGTACTCCCAAGCAAGAACACAATGATCACTTCGTCCAAGTGGCACGTAAGAACTTAATGCAAGGATGCAATTGTCGTCTCTACTAATGATTAGATCCAAACAGCTTGACTGCTGCCCATTTCGGAACCGGGTCTTCATTGTGACATGTTGGGTAAGAAACTCATCATTAACCCAACTGTAGTAATTTCTGTTCGAATGAATGTTCCGATCGCGAGCAGTACATTGACACCCAATCGATATCGGGAGCGTTGAAACCTCCAAGTATTAATAATTTTTTGCTACGGCAGATTTGCTTTACCTCTGTGATGAGTGCTTCGTCCGTGTCCGTTCGCTGTCCTGGGGGTCGATTGACCACGGCAATATGGAGGTCTGGTTGGTTTGTGACTTTCAGTTTACGACAAAGTATTTCGCAAGACGAGATCCTATTTGGCAAGGGCCCCTCCGGAATGAAGTCAATGCCTTCTCGTATGAACATTGTGATTCCACCACCCCTACGTCCGTTTCTATCCATGCGGATAGGCTGAAAACCGTCTATCCTTACTTCTGTGTCTGCTATTTGTTCATTTAACCATGTTTCAGTTAGAGCTATGAAGTCAGGTTGTAAATGGTCTACGACCAGTTTGATTTCATCCATTTTTTTAATAGACTCTGCACATTTGTGTACATCATTTTAATCTTGTTTTCTTCCCTCGATTTCTGAAGATTTTTAGTTCTTTCGCCCACATTGCGATTTTTGCTGGATATTTCACAGGATATATCCAGTCTCCTGTCTGGGTTCAAATCTATAGGCATTTGGTAGGGCTTTTGACCGGCGTGGTTGCCGTCAATTTTACCTGATGTTCCCATAAAAACGAGCTCACCGTTTTGACTATTTTGTTGTCTTAAATTTTCAAGTTTTGTTCCCCCTCGTATTGACGTCTTTTCAATTCTGCTACCAGTGTCCTCATTTTCATCCGATCGGTGGGAGAGTAATCCGACTGAAAAAAAACTCCAATATGATTCTTTCATAGTCGTGACTTTTCGAGAGAGCAATAGATCGACCTGCTGTTTGCTCCCTCAAATGACTTTGAGTGGTCTTGGTCGAACCTCATGCGTTTCATTTGTAACGAGAGGCCCCAATCAAAAGATCTCTTCGATGTCGACTGTCACACCAGCCTCTGAGACTCCCTGAACTACCAGACAAAATGACCTGTCAGGGAAAAAAACTCGTTTATGCATCCTGCTTTCTTTTAGTGATAGAAGGTTGAATCATACCCTTTGTTACAGTCTTTAATACTGTGTTCAAATTGGTCTTCATCCGTGAGCCTTTTGGTTGATTTGCAGACATCTCTTTTGACATTTCAAACAGCATCAGTTCTCCTGACAATGTGTTTGCTCGAAAAGCACCCGGGAAACCTGAATTTTGGTTTGTGACATCCAGGTCTGTCGATAAGTCGTAGGCCGCTTTTCCGCCATTATTTTGCTGGCTACCATGCCCTGCTTCATTGTAGTTTGATGGACATGCAAAGAGCATGCTACTGTCGCTCGTCCGTGGCATAAAAGATACCTTACGATTACTATTTTTTCGACTTTTCAGAGACCGTCGATCACTGATTTACTTTTGTGCAGTCGGATTCTATGTGCACCAGATTTCCCGAACCTGGGCAAACGCAAGACATAATTTCCTCCTCGCTTATTTTCTTTCTGGTCATGTGTATTTCAACTGACTCCGAGGTTTGTTCTAAGGTTTGTTCTAGGTCCTTTGTTGTTCTTACTGTATATAAATGATATTTCATCGATAGTTAAACATTCTCAATCTTTTATTTATGCTGATGATCTCAAATGCGTTTATTCTTTCTCTAACTCTACAACCGAACGGTGCCTAGAACAAATTCATTCAGACTTAGACGCTCTTTCGGCCTGGAGCTCCACATGGCTAATGGAGTTCTCACCTACTAAGTGTCGCTACATGAGTTTTGGGCCTGTAAGGCTGCCGCAACCTCTTATCTTTGAAGGTTGCCATATGATTGAATGTTCCTCCATCAAGGACTTGGGCTTAAGCTACACCAATAAATTAGATCTTTCGCCTCATGCCGATAGAATTACGGCCAAAGCTGCTCAGATTTGCGGCTTTATTTCTTATAATTTCTACCTTCCTGAAATTAAATTAAGACTTTATCGTATGTTTGTACTTCCCATTCTTGAATTTTTGCTGTCCTTTCTTCGGTTTGATGAACGAATCTAGCCGTTCAAAAAAATTGAAAATGTTCAGAGAAATTTCACCAAAAAAACTCCTATATCCGACTCTTTTTAACTACTTCCTACTCAACAAGATGCCAGCTAACGAAGCTAAAATTTCTTTGGGTCAGGAGACTTGAAGCAGGCTTTTTGTCTCCTTTTTTTCGTCTTAATAATAGTTCAACTCTCCCAAAGCTTTCTGTCATTACCCCCGTTAGTCTTCCTTATAACCTAAGAAATTCTGCACTAATTATACCTCCCCTGCATCCTCCACGTGTAAACGCTCTCTCTTCTTTGCTTCTAGGTATAGTTTTTCTTTGGAATAACTTGCCAATTGAAATAAGGTCGTTAACTAGTCTATCTGCATTCAAGCGAAGACTGCACATTTATCTTAACACTGATTCTATTAACCTTTTATTTTCCTCATCTTTTTCCCAGTAGCTTTCCCCATGACTCGGAGAAAAGGACCATCGGGAATTTGAGTAACGCTCTTGAAACTATATTTACGCTACCTGGAGACGCCCATGAACTATAATGTCTCCTTATATCACCCGTCCTCCAAACGATGACGTCATTCGGACGTACAAATTCGGTGGTCCACAGTCTTAAATGCTGCGGTTTCTTTGGATACTAACCATCATCAGAATTCAATTCTGGATCCTTTGATGCTGAGGACTTAAGTTCATTGACGCATTTTCGTGAGATTCTGTTTCATACGCCTAAAAGATCAAGAACGAATCACCTCGACGTTTCATTATCTCATTCTGAAATGCTACTGCAGTATTACCCTATTCTACAACCTGACTATTTTTTCCTAAGCAGTTTTTTTCTCCTACCTTCTATTCGAAAATGAAGGCCTATTGAACTCTGCCTCCATTTTTCATGGTAGGAGTTTTTTTCACTGCCTATTTTTTTCTAGTTCACCATTAATTTTTAAAAAACATTGCTAACTGTTGACATAGCAGGACAATTTATGAATTTGTACATTTTTATCTGCACACATTGTCATAACTTTATTTCGTTACTACTGTTTGCTTAGACAGTACCTTCCCGGTGCTAACCAAATATAAATTCTAAATTCTAAATTCTAAATTCTAAATTCTAATGACTTCGTTCTTTTTCTCTTTTTGTTTCGCTTAATGTTGTGCCTATTGACCTCTACAGTTTCCTTGCGATGATTATGGTCTAGATTGCTGATGTTTTTCAGCTCATTTGCATCGTGTTTTGGCGAGTTTATTTTGTTATGTGTAATGAGGACTGATATTATTTCCGATAGGAGATCGAGGTCTCCTTCTAATCTCAAAACTCTGGTTGTGAGTCCTCGGCATCCATCACAGTGTGCCAGCCCTTCACTGTTTAGCTAAGTTTTGGTAATGTTCAGTAGTGCACTGTTTTCTTCAATATGGCTGCTTTGTGGTTCTTCTCGGTCTGCTGAGAGTGACTTGAGTATTTCTGGTAAGTTTTTGTCACATGAAATCGAAAAGGTTTACAAAGATAGGAGAGATCATTATTTTTGTAGTGTTTACTGTTTTTTTGTCTGGTGGCTTCCCGGGTGTGGCCGAGCGGTCAAGAGCATCGGTAGCTAATCGAGAGGTTGGTGTTTCGAGTCCTGGCCGAAGCGATGAAAAATTTTCTCGCGTGCTCGGGTCGTGAACATTTGCGTTTCCCATGCCAGCAAGATCTCTACGAGGATGCATTAAGTTTTAACGAGCAGCGTAAATTATCAAGCGAATAGTGTACTGAGCACAATAAGAAGTGCTTTTCCGAACCGAATTCACTATCGAATGTTAATACGAAGCAAAGAATTATGCAGCCTTTGAAGTGAGTTTGCCAGTGGTTCTCCGTTCCTTTCTGATGTAGACACCTTTCCTGGCGAGAGACTGTTTTCTGAAGCCCGTATGAGGCAGGATCCAAATGAAGCTGAGTTATCTTATTATTCAAGATTCCGATATCAATTTTCGTGTGCCTGAATATCACAATATCTATAAACAATTATAGGCTGATCCTGATAAACAGACAATATGTGATCCAATGACAACTTATTTCGTTGAGTCCTGACTTTGGGAACAGATTATTGGCCAAAAATCAAAACCTTGGAGACGAGCGAATTTTAAACGGAAGTCCAACGACGCCTCCATAGAAACAATATGAGCAATAAATGCGCCAATTCGTTCAAACCCAGTTTTTAAAAAAACAATAAATGATAGGAAGAATATTCAGGAACGACTCAGCCATTTGTAGAGGTCAAAGGTCCTGGATAACTTCAGAGAAATTATAGAAAATATTATAAAAATTCCGAATTTCAAATAGGCACAACGATTCCATAGGATACGCGACAATATGGAATGCCCTGCCAAATTCTATTAGAAATAGTCGAACCATACGAGAATTTAAAATAAAAATCAAACAATATATGTTAAATAATAGCACACATCTATTTTTGAATAAGATAGGGCATTTTTCAACTCAGTTCTTCAACATAGAATTCGGGCCGAAAGAGCTCTGACGCGGCAGTTACTGTTGGCGATAGCTTCTTCAATCCAACTGGTTTGTCCAGCTGGCTTAGGAGGCCATAAAAAAGAGCGAGGTGCTCAGTGACATGGTCCTGCTGTCAGACTGCAGTTGATTCGTGCAAACGCTGGAAAAATAAAAATTGCTGCCACTTCCAGTACTCCTTGTTTTGGACTTCCGCATGATTCTCCTTTACAGCAGGAGGTCGATATATGGAATTCTTATTGGGATTTATAATTCAGTATATAAAAGGGAGATAGGCAGAGCCTTTGAGAACCCTGTTTACAGATAGACGCTAGCAAAACAAGCAAATGTTACATGGCGATAGTCGTTTTAGTATATCAATCATTGCTGTCGACTAAATATATGTTCATCAAGTAAAAATGCATCAAGTCTTCTTTTAAACATTTCAACGCTTTCAGCCTGAACAACTGAGGCTAGCAGTTTGTTTTATTCGTCAATCACCCGTTGGGAAAAGAAGTTGGCCCGCACTTCAAGTTTGGCGTGATTTCTTTTCAGTTTGTATTGGTGACCTTGGAGACTTGTCATGTTTGCCAATTCAAAAAAGTTGGCCATCTGAAGAGCACAATCAACTCCCCTGACCAGTTTGAAGACTAAGATCATATCTTCTCTGTATTGCCTATAAGAGAGAGGAAACATTTTAAGTCTTTCTAGGTGGCCCTCATAGGGTACGCATTCCAATCCGCTGACTAGTTTCGTTGCCCTCCGTTGAACTTTCTCCAGCAGAGCGTAGTTATGTTTCGTCCAAGGGCGCCACGCCTGAACGCAATATTCCAACACCGGCCGGATAAATGTTCCAAACACGCGCCCAAAAATCTCTCCGTCAAAATTAATGAAGGACCTCCTGATTGCGCCTAAGATACACATAGCTTTCTTTGCGATATTCGCACAGTGCGACGATGGTTTGAGAGTTGGTGTTATCCATATACCCAAGTCCTTTAGAATGTTTACCCTCTGGAGTTGGTGACCACTGATGGCGTACTGGTATTCAAATCTAATCAGCCTTCTGGAACTAGATCGCAGTCGGATTATTTGGCATTTGTTAAGATTAAGGTTCAGCAGCCACTCATCACACCATGTTTGCAAGCGATCTAAGTTTTGTTGTAATTTTCGCGCATCCTCCGGTTTTTCAATCGAGTTCCATAACTTCAAATCGTCAGCGAACATTACCTTCTCGCGTGTCAGACAATCCAGGCAGTCGTTTACGTATATCAGAAACCAAATGGGACCCAGAACGCTGCCCTGCGGAACTCCACTGTGAACGGTTTCCCAGTGAGACTTGGTGTCTCCGATACAAACACGCTGGCGCCTGTCTGTGAGAAATTCGGCCAACCATTTCAGTAGGTTGCCAGTCACACAGATCAGACGTTTGTGTGGAACCCTGTAAAAGTCTTTGCTAAAGTCAGTGTAGACCGCATCGACTGACAAACCCATTTCTAATGATTTTGTCCAACTTTCCATGGATGTGAGCAAGTTAAGAATTTAGAATTTAGAATTTTTATTTGGTTAGCACCGGGAAGGTACTGTCTAAGCAAACATTAGTAACGAAATAAAGTTAGGACAATGTGTGCAGATAAAATGTACAAATTCATAACTTGTCCTGCTATGTCAACAGTTAGCAATGTTTTAAAATTAATGGTGAACTAGAAAAATAGGCAGTGAAAAACTCCTACCATGAAAATGGAGGCAGAGTTCATTAGGCCTTCATTTTCGAATAGAAGGTAGGAGAAAAAAACTGCTTCGGAAAAAATGGTCAGGTGGTAGAATAGGGTAATACTGCAGTAGCATTTCAGAATGAGATAATGAAACGTCGAGGTGATTCGTTCTTGATCACTTAGGCGTATGAAACAGAATCTCACGAAAATGCGTCAATGAACTTAAGTCATCAGCATCATAGGATCCAGAATTGAATTCTGATGATGGTAAGTATCCAAAGAAACCGCAGTATTTAAGACTGTGGACCAGGATCTGTGGACCAGGACTGTGGCAGGATCGACCACTTCGAAATCCATGTTGATATGAACTTAGCAAGTTATTCTCTTCAAGATGCCTCATAAGTTCCGTTTTGATTATCTTCTCCATCATTTTGCAACAGATACGTGTGAGGCTGACTGGTCGGAAACTGTTTGTTGATGTCCTCTCTCCTCCTTTATAGATAGGGGTTATGTTGGTTATCTTCCACTCGGTAGGCAGAGCCCCCGCCTCTATCGAACTTTCAAATATCTTGGAGAGCGGAGAGGCCAGCTGTTCTGTGAGTTCATTGAGAGCTTTTGCGGATATACCATGTGGGCCAGGTGATTTAGTGGGCTGTAGCTGTTTCAGAGTTTTTCTTACTGTGTCCATTGGGAACGACACCGTGCTTATTTTGTTTGTAGATGTGGCAGTACTGTAGTATTCATCCTCGTCAAAAAATGGTTCCTCGGTTAACACGGACATAAAGAAATTGGATAAGAGGCAGGTCTTATCAGAGTTATCAGTTAACCTGTTTCCCTGATTGTCTTTAAGACAAGGAATGCAGTCGTGATTTCGTTTTGCCTTATTAACGTAAGCATAAAACATTTTCGAATTTCTTGGTATGTCTTTGACTATTTCTGACTCAAAGGTTGATCTTTCTTTTCTCAGAAGATTCCGACACGGATTTCGCTGTTTCTTAAAAGCGGAAAAATGTTCGGGTTGTTGATATCTGGCATATGTTCTCCACAGTCTTCTTTTCTTCTTGAGATTCCTTTTTATTTCCGATGTCACCCACTCGGGTCGGGAGACACATGATCGCCTTTTTAAGTGGGCAGAATTTCTCTACCAATTGGTGAATCAATTTACTAATGAAGAACCAGGCAGCATTTGGTCAGGTACATGTGCAGGGCTCCAGTCTATCCCATTCAGTAATTCTTTCATTTTGGGATAATCCCCTTTCCATACATTTCTCTACCAAACTGTACGACGTTTGGTTACAGAAAAATGACTGTACTCCCAAGCAAGATCACAATGATCACTTCGTCCAAGCGGCAAGTAAAAACTTAATGCAAGGATGCAATTGTCGTCTCTACTAATGATTAGATCCAAACAGCTTGACTGCTGCCCATTTCGGAACCGCGTCTTCATTGTGACATGTTTGGTAAGAAACTGGTCATTTACCAAATGAAGTTTTTTAAATGAAGAGTTTTTAAACTTTTTCACCCTACATAGCCTCATTAAAGTTCTCGCAGATTTACGTCAAAACGACGGAATCTAAAGGCTTATTCTAGAAATAAAGTTAAAAATTTGTAAGTTTACCTTATTTTCAGCGAAGAATAATTTGTAGTAACTGGTATACCAGTTGATATAATTTTTCATCCTGCATAGCCTCTTCGCTAATTCTATTTTCAGTTTAAACTCGTTACCTAGCAGATAATTGCTTGCAGTGACTTGCTTAAAATATTAAATCTTTTTATTCCGCAAAAACGTCACTAGTATCAATTTTCCTTCGTATTATTGATTTGAAAAAGTACTTATATTTTTAAAACCAATATGAAACCCCAGTCAGTACTTAGACGCAAACATCCTCTTCGCGTAAAACTTCCACTAGAACAACCCACCTTAAGCATGAAGAAATAAGACCTTGACGCCCTGGAAAAACTTTAAAACCTTAATGTCTAAATATGGTTCTCTTCACGATCCTTGGTACCATTTTTTTGAGGGAAAATTGTCTTCACTCACTTCTCAACAATGCGTGAAACTAGAGCCTTTTATAAACATGGTCAGTACTGAGTCACTTGACCGACATAAGAGAAGTTTCAATTTTATTTTAAAAAACGTTCCCAAGAGCAAAATCCCCCTGGACGTTGCATTTCATTTCCTTTACTCGTGCGGCTTTAACTTTAAAGTCGCTGAAGCTAAAAAGGTTATCTTCCCGTAGTAAAAACCCTCCTATTCTGGTCAAACGTTTTTCAGCGATTGAAGTTGACCTTATTTTCTCTAGGCATGAGCACTCAGCTCAATATTTGAAAAAAACAAGTTGTTTATCTGTAGGATAAAACCCCAATGGAACGTCGGGTTTCACACTCATTAGCAAACAAGACGCCTTGGTCTAAACCTTCAATACCAAAAGTTATCTCCGAGGTTTGTCCTGTAGCTAAAGCAAGCCCACGGCCCTCCGGATCGACAGGAATTTCGATTCAAGCTGAATCTTCACCCGTTAACCTTTGTTTCTGGTTTGAGGGAAATAGTGTCAACTCCACTTCTTTTCTCATCCCGAAGCAAAACCATGCCTGCTATACCTGACAAATCTACTAACCCTAAGAAAACTCCCTAGTTAATCTAAATCTGTGGCTAATCCAGGCTTTAAGATCAGCAATGGCATTACCGATGGGAAACCCTGCTAACCCCTCAGCATCTACAACAGCTGCGAAACGCTAACGTTAGCATCTTTCCCAACCCAAAAAAATTGTCCGAAATCCACAAATATTTAACGCTTCAAATTATGCTACCAGTTTTTTTCGAAATCATTTATTCCTTTTTCAAATGCACGTTTTCGCCAATTTTTGCTAACGTCCCTCAAAAATCTCATTTCTATGCCACCCCCTATCTTTCAAACGCCACAATATAGCCTTCCCTTCCAAGGTTTTCATCCAAATATGCCGCTGTACAATAATCTCAGTTCTTTTAACAGTAACATTTCGACAAATTGTAGACCAGAGCAATTTTGTTTCCCACCTTTCGTTTCTTCTTTCCAGTTTTCTTCTCCGCCACCAAATTATCCTTTTTTATAAATACTGATGAGCGTAACCTGCCGCTCAGGAATACGCTCAGCTTAGTTTCACTCAATGCGAGGTCAGTTGTAAATAAGATGGCTGAGCTTAGAACAGTAGCCTTTTGAGCTTGATCCAGATGTGCTGTGCATCACTGAATCCTGGGCTCACTCTCTTATTTCTGACTCGACGCTTGCTATAGATAATTTCAATTTGTACCGACAAGACCGCGCTGAAAAACGTGGCGGTGGTTGCCTCCTTTATATTAAGTCATCCTTTGTACATTTCCCTTTTCATCTGAACATTTCGTCTTTTCTGGAAATGTATGCTTTGCTTCAGTCATCCTCCCGCACAATAAAAAAGCGGTAATTGGCTGTGTCTATAATCCTCCGTGTTATTCTGGCAATGAAAGCGAGCTCTGTGAACTATTTGAAAAAGTTGCAGACACTCAGTTTGATGTCAAAATAATCGTAGGCGATTTTAATCTGCCAGACATTGACTGGCAGGCCAATTCCTCTCCGCCTAAAACATCAGAAATTGGTCGATACTATTAACATTTCAAACATGTCCCAACTGGTCAGATCAGTTACTAGAAATGACAACATTTTAGATTTAATTTTTACAAACGATGTCCACCCTCTCTTTATGAATTTTCATCATGATCTATTTACAAGTGATCACGCAATAATTCACTGTTGTTTTCCAGTTCCCCTTCTTACGAAGCCTGAGGTTAAATGCAATAACCTCGACTTTGCTAACATAAACCATGAAACAGTAAATAATTTCGTAAGCACTCTAGATTGGCATAGCATATTCTCAATCAACGATCTAAACTTTTTTTCCGTGAGCTATTGCAGAGCCTCACAGAAAAAAATCCAGGCTTTTTATCCCGTTTAAGATTTTTTTAATTCACATACAGCTTCTTCTACTGTTCCGCATTTTCTCCAGAACAGACTTAAAAAATTACGAAAGCAACTTAAAGATTCATCTAAAAGCTCTTTGTCAGTTCATTTAAGGATTGCACAAATATTTGAATTAGCATCGAGAATAAGGCTCGCGCGAGATAAGCGTAGGGAGTCTCGGGCACTAAGTGATGCCAATTCATCCAAATCTGTTGCTCAAATCTTTCATGTTCGGTCATCGGCTAAGCGTCTGAATGTAACTCCGCCCTTACTCGACTGTAACAAAAAAATTTGTTACAGATGATTTGGGCAAAGCAGAATTGTTAAACTCGTTTTTTGCCAACCACTTTACCACTGAAACTAGCCCCACTCCCACAATTCCTCTGCTTTCAAATTCGCTTCTAACAACTATTAATTTCTCGCCTTCATGTATTCAAAAAAAATAGCTCACCTAAAAAATTCACATTCAGTTGGAACTGATAACATTCCAAACTCACTTATTAAAACAGTTAAGGGATTTTTCCACCTTTACTAAGCAAATTATTCTCAGTATTTCTCGAAAATGGTTTCTTCCCCGATTATTGGAAAACTTCTATTATAATACCAGTTTTTAAATCTGGTTCCCGCTCGGACATTCATAACTATCGCGGTGTTCATAAAACGCCCTCTCTTGCTAAACTCTTCGAAAAACTAATTGCAAAACAAATCACGGATTTTTTTGCATAAGCAATAAAATTATCAACTTTTTCCCAACACGGCTTCTTACCGGACCGTTCTTGTGAAACCTGCCACATGTCTTTTTCTAAATCTACTAACATCTCTTCGTAATGATCATCTATCTGTAGTAGTTATCTATTTTTGATCTTAGTAAGGCATTCGATAAGGTGCCTCATAAACGACTTCTAGCTAAACTAGAAGCTATAGGATTTCGTAGTCCCCTTACTGACTTTTATTAGATCATACCTCAAATGATCGAAAACAAAAAGTTTTAGTAGGGTCCTCATACTCAAGTGCTACCCCGATTGTTAGTGGTGTCCTTCAAGGTACCGTATTAGGTCCTTTTGTTGTTCTTACTGTATATAAAATGATATTTCATCGATAGTTAAACATTCTCAATCTTTTATTTATGCTGATGATCTCAAATGCGTGTATTCTTCTCTAACTCTACAACCGAACGGTGCCTAGAACAAATTCATTCAGACTTAGACGCTCTTTCGGCCTGGAGCTCCACATGGCTAATGGAGTTCTCACCTACTAAGTGTCGCTACATGAGTTTTGGGCCTGTAAGGCTGCCGCAACCTCTTATCTTTGAAGGTTGCCATATGATTGAATGTTCCTCCATCAAGGACTTGGGCTTAAGCTACACCAATAAATTAGATCTTTCGCCTCATGCCGATAGAATTACGGCCAAAGCTGCTCAGATTTGCGGCTTTATTTCTTATAATTTCTACCTTCCTGAAATTAAATTAAGACTTTATCGTATGTTTGTACTTCCCATTCTTGAATTTTGCTGTCCTTTCTTCGGTTTGATGAACGAATCAAGCCGTTCGAAAAATGGAAAATGTCCAAAGACATTTCACAGAAAAACTCCTATTTCCGACTCTTTCAACTACATCCTACTCAACAAGATGCCAGCTAACGAAGCTAACATTTCTTTGGGTCAGGAGACTTGAAGCAGGCTTTTGTCTCCTTTTTCGACTTAAATAATAGTTCAACTCTCCCAAAGCTTTCTGTCATTACCCCCGTTAGTCTTCCTTATAACCTAAGAAATTCTGCACTAATTATACCTCCCCCTGCATCCTCCACGTGTAAACGCTCTCTCTTCTTTGCTTCTAGGTATAGTTTTCTTTGGAATAACTTGCCAATTGAAATTAGGTCGTTAAATAGTCTATCTGCATTCAAGCGAAGACTGCACATTTATCTTAACACTGATTCTATTAACCTTTTATTTTCCTTATCTTTTCCCAGTAGCTTTCCCATGACTCGGAGAAAGGACCATCGGGAATTTGAGTAACCCTCTTGAAACTATATTTACGCTACCTCGAGACGCCCATGAACTATAATGTCTCCTTATATCACCCGTCCTCCAAACGATGACGTCATTTGGACGTACAAATTCGGTGGTCCACAGTCTTAAATGCTGCGGTTTCTTTCGATACTAACCATCATCAGAATTCAATTCTGGATCTTATGATGCTGAGGACTTAAGTTCATTGACGCATTTTCGTGAGATTCTATTTCATACGCCTAAGTGATCAAGAACGAATCACCTCGACGTTTCATTATCTCATTCTGAAATGCTACTGCAGTATTACCCTATTCTACCACCTGACTATTTTTTCCTAAGCAGTTTTTATTCTCTTACCTTCTATTCGAAAATGAAGGCCTATTGAACTCTGCCTCCATTTTTATGGTAGGAGTTTTTTTCACTGCCTATTTTTTCTAGTTCACCATTAATTTTAAAACATTGCTAACTGTTGACATAGCAGGACAAGTTATGAATTTGTACATTTTATCTGCAAACATTGTCATAACTTTATTTCGTTACTAATGTTTGCTTAGACAGTACCTTCCCAGTGCTAACCAAATATTAATTCTAAATTCTTAATTCTAAAAATTAATTTCTGTTCGAATGAATTTTCCGATCGCGAGCAGTACATTGACACCCAATTGATATCGGGAGCGTTGAAATCTCCAAGTATTAATAAATGTTTGCTACGGCAGATTTTCTTTACCTCTGTGATGAGTGCTTCGTCCGTGTCCGTTCGCTGTCCTGGGGGTCGATATACCACGGCAATATGGAGGTCTGGTTGGTTTGGGACTTTCAGTTTACAACAAAGTATTTCGCAAGACGAGATCCTATTTGGCGAGGGCCCATCCGGAATGAAGTCAATGCATTCTCGTATAAACATTGCGATTCCACCACCCCTGCGTCCGTTTCTATCCATGCGGATAATCTAAAAACCGTCTATTCTGACTTCTGTGTCTGCGATTTGTTCATTTAACCATGTTTCAGTAAGAGCTATGAAGTCAGGTTGTAAATTGTCCACGACCAGTTTAATTTCATCCATTTTGTTCAATAGACTCTGCACATTTGCGTACATAATTTAAATCTTGTTTCCTTGCCTCGATTTCTGAAGATTTTTAGTTCTATCTTCCACATGGAGATTTTTGCTGGATATTTCACAAGATATATCCAGTCTCCTGTCTGGGTTCAAATTTAGAATTTAGAATTTATATTTGGTCAGCACCGAGAAGGTACTGTCTAAGCAAACATTAGTAACGAAATAAAGTTAGGACAATGTGTGCAGATAAAATGTACAAATTCATAATTTGTCCCGCTATGTCAACAGTTAGCAATGTTTTAAAATTAATGGTGAACTAGAAAAAATAGGCAGTGAAAAAAAACTCCTACCATGAAAATGAAGGCAGAGCTCGATAGGCCTTCATTTTTCGAATAGAAGGTAGGAGAACAAAAACTGCTTAGGAAAAAAATAGTCAGGTGGTAGAATAAGGTAATACTGCAGTAGCATTTCAGAATGAGATAATGAAACGTCGAGGTGATTCGTTCTTGATCACTTAGGCGTATGAACTTAAGTCCTCAGCATCATAGGATCCAGAATTGAATTCTGATGATGGTTAGTATCCAAAGAAACCGCAGCATTTAAGACTGTGGACCACCGAATTTGTACGTCCGAATGACGTCATCGTTTGGAGGACGGGTGATATAAGGAGACATTATAGTTCATGGGCGTCTCGAGGTAGCTTAAATATAGTTTCAAGAGGGTTACTCAAATTCCCGATGGTCCTTTCTCCGAGTCATGGGGAAAGCTACTGGGAAAAGATAAGGATAATAAAAGGTTAATAGAATCAGTGTTAAGATAAATGTGCAGTCTTCGCTTGAATGCAGATAGACTATTTAACGACCTAATTTCAATTGGCAAGTTATTCCAAAGAAAACTATACCTAGAAGCAAAGAAGAGAGAGCGTTTACACGTGGAGGGATGCAGGGGAGGTATAATTAGTGCTGAATTTCTTAGGTTATAAGGAAGACTAACGGGGGTAATGACAAAAAGCTTTGGGAGAGTTGAACTATTATTAAGTCGAAAAAGGAGACAAAAGCCTGCTTCAAGTCTCCTGACCCAAAGAAATGTTAGCTTCGTTAGTTGGCATCTTGTTGAGTAGAAAGTAGTTGAAAGAGTCGAAAATAGGAGTTTTTTTGTGAAATGTCTTTGGACATTTTCAATTTTTGAACGGCTAGATTCGTTCATCAAACCGAAGAAAGGACAGCAAAAATTCAAGAATGGGAAGTACAAACATACGATAAAGTCTTAATTTAATTTCAGGAAGGAAGAAATTATAAGAAATAAAGCCGCAAATCTGAGCAGCTTTGGCCGTAATTCTATCGGCATGAGGCGAAAGATCTAATTTATTGGTGTAGCTTAAGCCCAAGTCCTTGATGGAGGAACATTCAATCATATGGCAACCTTCAAAGATAAGAGGTTGTGGCAGCCTTACAGGCCCAAATCTCATGTAGCGACACTTAGTAGGTGAGAACTCCATTAGCCATGTGGAGCTCCAGGCCGAAAGAGCGTCTAAGTCTGAATGAATTTGTTCTAGGCACCGTTTGGTTGTAGAATAAGAGAAGGAATACACGCATTTGGTAGGGCTTTTGACCGGCGTGGTTGCCGTCAATTTCACCGGATTTTCCCATAAAAACGAGCGCACCGTTTTGAATATTTTTTTGTCTACTATTTTCAAGTTTTGTTCCCCCTCATAGTGAAGGCTTTTTCAATTCTGCTACCAGTGTCCTCATTTTTATCCGATCGGTGGGTGAGTAATCCAGCTGAAAAAAATCTCCACGATGATTCTTTCGTAGTTGGGACTTTCGAGAGAGCAATAGATCTACCTGCTTTTTACTCCCCAAAACAATTTTTAATGGTCTTGGTCGAACCTCATGCGTTTCATTTGTAACGAGAGGCCCCAATCGAAAGATCTTTTCGATGTCGACTGTCACACCAGTTTCTTGCGTATCATTCAATAAATTTTTGGAATGTCAGCAGATCCTGTTTTACCCTTTCTTTTGGCGTTTCCCCAGTAGCCTCTGAGACTCCCTGAACTACCAGACAAAATGACCTGTCAGGGAAAAAACTCGTTTCTGCATCCTGCTTTCTTTTAGTGATTGAAGGTTGAATCATACCCTTTGATGCAGTCTTTAATACTGTGTTCAAATTTGTCTTCATCGGTGAGCCTGTTGGTTCATTTGCAGACATCTCTATGGACCTTTCAAACAGCGTGAGTTCTCCTGACAATGCGTTTGCACGAATAGCACCCGAAAAACCTGAATTTTGGTTTATGGCATCCAGGTCTGTCGATAAGTCGTAGGCCACTTTTCCGCCATTACTTTACTGGCTACCATGCCCTGCTTCATTGTTGTTCGATGGACATCTAAAGAGCATGCTGCTGTCGCTCGTCCGTGGCGGTAAAGAAACCTTACGATTACTATTTTTCGACTTTTCAGAGACCGTCGATCGCTGATTTACTTTTGTGCAGTCGGATTCTATGTGCACCTTCGGCCGAACTCTCATCTGAAACGATTGTTACGGTGTAAATACCATTCCGTGAAAAAATAGCATTCCAACACAATTTTCAAGCTTATTAATATGCTTTTATATACTCGTATTCTGAGTAATCTAGTGACTGTGCACGCATCCTAGTTCCCTTTGTCTATAGATTATTTCGAGTGCCCCCCAAATTTGTAAGAGATAACAGGTTCCCTCGCTTACTTTTTTCGAGATCTCACAGGTGACTCCGGATTTTTTTAACCTTTATTTCCAAAGTGAAGACAACATTTTTGTTACAAGTTCAGAAAAAGGGGAAAAGTCATATTAGCTGTTTGTTCTATCAGTATCACATGCTAAACTAAATTGTTTAAAGGGATGTAAACTTGCCGTCACGCGGAATATTTGAGGCTCGGGTGTTATTTTCGGTGGATTTTATACCTATAGTAGATGGTTAGTTTTTTAAAAATCACTAAAGATTTAGTCCTTTTGATGCCTCAAACTTCTTATCAAAGTTCAAGTTTTCATGTTTAATTTAATGTTATCCTGGCCTGTGTAATTCACCAGTTGTATCATTTCCTTAGTTTTTTTCTCTTTGTTATTTTTGAATTCATTATTACTTCTATTGTTCGTGTGTTTCTCAGTGTCCTAATCTTCTTAATTAAAAGAGTTTCTGTATCTGATCCTCACTGGGGTTTTAAGAGTATTTCACTCCAATATGACAATAATGCCCTTGTCAGCTGACAAGGACAGCCGACTTGTTAGCCCGTTGAAGTGTAAAAGCGGGATAGAATACCTCATTAAACTTTTTGTCAATAAATTTCGTTTATCCTTATTAATCGTTGTGATGAATGAGATTACTTTTCATTTGATCTCGGGAAGTACATGACTCGGCATGTGCCACGTGTTGCCAATTGTAACTATATTTTATCCTTCAGTAGAAAATCGAAAAATATTTTCATATTTCGTAGACAAGATTAAATTAAATGAATGGATCTCTGCGAAATAACTATCATTTAATTTTATCGTAATTTCGGTGTAATTCTTTGTGATCTGTTGCGTCACTTTGATCACCTCTGGATTACGCATAAGGGATTTGTTCGGGCACTCATCAAATCATCCTCTCTGTTGCTCACTATAGACAGATGTTTAGATTGGTGTATCTTGATATTTTAAGTCATTAGTTTTAACTTCTTCCAGGATCTTTCGCTCGAGAAGTTTGAAAATGAAATACAATTCAGAATTACCTTTTTTCATTCGCTGAATCGAGCACTCGGCAGACTGTCCATCTAAAAAGTCCGCTTTCAGTATTGTATGCTGTGAAAATATTTTCCCAGGCAATCTAAAAGCAGTTTTTGATTTTTCCTTTCGGTTCCAAAACAAATTTTATCAGGCTTCACTTTTTGAACGCTCAAAATGCCCCTGCTATCGCATCTACAACATTCCTGCTGTGCACTACTTGGCCTCTATGACAGTCTACCTGATGCGCAGTAGCCTCCGTTTTTAAAAAGCTTAGATTTTTTTCGTCTGAAGATTACGTGTCTGAAGCTAATCTATGTCACACCTAACTTCTCGCATAAGCGACCGGTAAAACGCCGTATTTTTCCATCCAACGCCGTGTAACTTGTAAATAAGATCGATATATTTATGCTTCTATATTAAACTCAATATTTCGTCATCGTTTACTGTTGAATAATGTGGCGCGTTGATTAAATTCGTCGCATCTCTCCATTTCGCCCACATCCAGGTGTCAGTTTTAAGAAATAACAAAGATAGCTGAAAATCTGTGTAAATTCGATATCGGACAACGGTAGCCGGCTTATAGAAGCAACGAAGCGAGTTTAAGTAAACCGGACAAAGGAATAAGATGCAATCGCTGGGACATAAAATTAATTGGCCTGACCTTTCGGTTTCTCTCTCGAACTCAACCTCAGAAATAGTCACGGGTAATGTTGATGGTGCAGAGAGTGCGGTATTTATAGGACGCAGTCGCCATGCAACTTCGTGCCTACTCCAATTAACATGATTCGCGCTCATCGCCGGGGGGTCGTATGTGATACGATGATTGCTGGTTAATCCATTTCCAGGTCGTTACCTTTCGAAATTTCATCGCCGTTGTCGTTTCCTGTGATGATTACTCAGCAATTCGGCTCGCTCTCACTGAAACTGTTGATCGTCCGCTTGCCAAATGACTACCTAGACTGGCCTGTCCACACGTGCCACTCCCATGGTATTCTATCTCATATGCTCTGCCTCAGCAAGGGTGGTCTTGGATGTCATACACATGCGAATGTCTTGAGGCCTGCGTTAAAAAGTAGAACCATTGCTGTTTAATCCTAAGTTGGGCCTTTTTATCCCGTAAATTAAGTGTGCCAACCCACGAATTTCAACTTTCTGTTATTTCTTCTCAATGCTGAAATGACCTCATTCTCTTCCCTTCACCCTAATAACATGTTCTAGGCAATCCAACCGAAAATGAAATTGGGCTTAGTGGCTGATGTATTGCGATGCTCCGCCTATCGCGCATAACGCAAACACGCAAACGATAGTTCGATCATCATTAATAACACTGGCAAAGTATGCAGCAAAATTTATGCAGGAAGGATATCAGTATGTACTCTCCATCAGGATGGCTGTTTGGAGATACCTACTTATCAGACGTTAGTTGTTTGCCAGACCTCTCCTGAGTCACGTTTTGCACAGATTTACTCATATTTTGCCCCCTTTTCTATTTGTTTGGATACAAATAGTGTAGAATAATACTTTTCTTATTGTAAATCGATGGACGATACGAATGGTAGAACTAACGTATGAGCATATTTATGGCCTCTTGACACTACCGATTTTTGCTTCTCCAATGTGACATGGAAGTTTGCGTAACACCGCTCTCTTTCATATCGAAAGTTTTCCTCCATCCGGTTCATGTCATTTTTTAATGCTGCAAATACTTTGAACCTTTTACAGCAAATCAGAAAATCTGGAGTAAACGAATCTATACGTCCTGCAACGTAGACCCACTACTATCTTACCCTTGCGCACGCGAAACTGTGTGCGTATCACCTGTTTTGTGATCCGATTGCGACAGATTTAACTGTAATATTTACAGTCAGAAATAATGTTCGAATCGCGCGTCTTGAATGTTCATAACTTAAACTATAAATTCCGTAGCAAGCCGTTACAAGTACAAAACTATAAATTCTGCACCTTTAAGTGGCGTGATCGCCGGAGGAAAACACTGCTCTGCGTATTGGATAAGTTTCCAGATACACCAAACAATAGCCACTACTTATAATGGCTCGCATTTTCTGTCTTTTCATTAATGGATGTTGTCGCATCCTATACCACCGTAGGCTAATAAGCAGCTAACTTTACCCACAACAACGAAAAAGGTCGGCGAGCCTTCGGCCAAGGCATATTTTCTGCAAATTGTACTGAAGACATGAATCTGTTTTGGGCACTTGTATATATAGGTGTACTAGTTAGGGGTAGCACCACGCAAATAGCATTTTGTCGCTCCAATTGTCTCGTACATCCACAGGGCGATAAGCACCGTGGATTACAAGGTTGCCAACTGACAATTACACTCATACCTCGCACACAGTCCAATGTGTGTTGTGTAGAGTGGCTGACTGGTGGACTGAGAGTTAGGCTGCAATGGCTCCTTCTTAACGTGACCTCTGGCTATCTCAGACAACTGACCTGCTCGGACGGTGATCTGATTGTGGGGTAGATGAGAGAGTGAGGTCGACAGCTTAACGCATTTTCCTCACTATAAACAATCTGACGCGCTTGAAACTATCACGGTGCGCTAAAAGCCGTGGCTTGGAAGGTTGTCAACTGATGGGATAACTCGGACCGCGTGGTCAGCCCATTGTGTGTATTGGCTGACTGGCGGACTTAGAGTCAGGCTGCAATTGCTCCTTCTTAATGTGGCCTTTATAGCACTTCACTCCGTGGGATCCGAGCCAGGTGTCGTGGTACGCCCAGGGGTGGCTCCGGCCGCGCCAGTCACGTGCATCTTCTCCGGCTTCCGGTCATCTTGACTCTGTCATGACACCGGACTCAGGCGGGGGAGGAGGAGAGGGTGCGGTAGCTGCAGCGCAAGGCTACTTTCACTTTAAACTAATCCACGCGCAATTCACCATCCCTGCACCACGCTTCTGTGGAGCATACGGTGGACATCGTCGGACTATGACGGTCGAACTGTCGTATGTTATACTAACCTAGTATGTACTTGCAATGTGTAACCCTCTGTTGCGCAATAAGCAAAACGAAGAGGCTGATGTTTGTGTTAGGAGTCTCATGTGACCGCCAGAACAACCCTTCTCCCTTCTCCGTGTGGTTTAATAGTCACTTTGCTGCCTCTGTTATCATTAAAATCATTTGCGTTTGGCATCTATTATGTTAAAAGTCATTCGCAAAAAGTCAACCACGCGCTGTTACATGAATGGAAAGTACCTCCGGATGTCAGAATCGACAGACTAGCTAAAACTGTTTGTCTAACCTTTATTATCTTGTTTGTCAGCACGCACTCAAATTTTAATTTCAGCCTAAAGTTTGTCATCAGCTACAAATGCCGTGTTGACTATAGGGGTGCCTTATTTTTAACGGATTTTTTTAAATACCCATTGGGTCTACTAAGGTCCCGGCATTCTGTGGGTACCCAACCTTTTTTGCAGCGTCTAACCTGAGTGGGCTATGATAGTATCTCTTTCTCAAACGCTCAGGTTGTAACATCTTATTGCTATATTCATATATATATGAATAAATGAGGTAGTGTACCTCCCAAGATTATAAATGAAAAGAGAAGGCTCGTCGAAAAATCGAGGTTTCCTTGTTAATTTTCAAGCTCGTAACACCAACCCGTCGTCAGACGAAATGAAAGTGAGAGTTGGGTTTATCGCGTTAGAGGGCTTTGGGGCACAGAAGTTACATTGACAGACTGGTGCCATGGAGGGTTGGGGGGACGTAGATCGTGTTACGAAGCTGTCGCATGTTAAGGGAGGGGTGCTAAAGTTTTGATAGTAAGTCAATTGGCGGGGGGGAGGGAGGCAGAATCAGTGAAGTTGTGCTTGACTGAGCATGGATAAGCCGTTGTTGTTTTAAGGTGGGCGCAAGCCAGTGGACCGTGCACACAGACCTTCGTAATGCGCATCTAACTCGACGTAGCAATTGATACTGTTTGTGTCGGAGTGCCAAGCTTCGAAAAATTCGCGTGCTTGTTTGGCGACCATTTCCGTTCACTCCCAATTGAACCGGTTGTCGCAATCGATGGCGTGCGCAAACACGAGATACAAGGGATTGCGTCGGCGGATGACCAATTTGTGTTTGTTAATGCGGGCCCCGAGTCGTCGATCTGTATGGCCTACGTAAGCGCAAGAGCCATTTGCACATGGAATGCGGTTAATAACGTTGATTTGCTGCTCTTTGGGTACGGGATCTTTAACACGTGATAGTGCTGCCCGCAGGGATGACGCTGACTTGTGAGCGATGCAGTGCGAAAACCGGTCTAATTGTCGGATGATCGTTTCCGAAATGCCCTGCGTGTATGGCAATTAATGAATTTCCTCGGTACTACTTCACCAGTAGAACTCTGATTTTGTGGTTGCCTGTGACTTCGAAGACATTTTTTCACGAAACTCATCGGGTATCCGTTAGATCGGAATAGTTGATATAAATTGGCAAGTTCTCTTTTAAGTAGATACTCGCTATTACAGTACGGGAAGGCGTGGGGAAAAATAGCTCGAACATAGCTTCGTTTGTGAGCCGCAGAATGGTTGCTCGCATAGTTGAGGATAATTTTGGCATTGGAGTCTTTTCTGTAAACGCTGGTTGCGAGCTTGCCATCACTCAGTCTTTGCACAGTGACGTCGAGAAACAGGAAGATGTCGCCTGTTGCTCCTTTGTGGGTGAATTTTATGGCGAGGAAGACACCATTAAGACTTTGATGTATCCGTTCCAATTCACAGTTGTTTATGAGAACGAAGGTATCATCTACGTAGCGCAGCCAAATTTTCGGCCTGAGGGTTTGAACCACAGCTTCTTCTAGACGTTGTAAGACTAGCTCGGCAAGTATCTCCGATATCGATGAACCCATTGGAGTGACCTTGACCCGTTGGTAATGCTTACAATCAAATACACAATAGTTCTTAAGGCAGAGCCCAAGCATGTCTTAACCGTGCTGCGTTGGGATGTCTATTGGCGTTTCTTCTAGGCGTCGAGCTACGCTCTCAATTGCCAGGTTATATGATATCGAGGAAAAAAGAGCAACCACATCAACCGATAGAATGCATTCATCAGGACTTACATTAAGGCCTTGAATTCTTTGAAGAAAAGCATGCGAGCTGCTGATGCTGTACTGTGATCCATTATCGAGATGCTTTAGTTGTTTGTATAACCACTTGGCAAGGTTATAAGTAGGCGATCCAATGAGTGGCACTATGATCCTCAATGGTGCGTCCGCTTTGTGAATCTTTGGAAGACCATAGGCACGTGCGATGCGGGGATCATTGAGAGTTAGGAATTAAGAGTCCTCGGGGCTTATGAGCTTCAAGTCTCGTGAGCTCATTCACCTTCTTCTTTACAGATGCGGCCTGTTTTTTTTCGTTGGATCCTCAGCAATAGGAATGTAGGCCTCCCTGTCCTGAACGGCGTGATTAGCCTTATTGACATAGTCAATCTGGTCCATGATGACGGTTGTACCACCTTTTTCAGCAGCTACAACGAAGATATTGTCGTCCTACCTCTGGGAGCGTAATCCCTTTTCTTCTTCCGTCGGCAAGGTTAGCTGATGTTTTCTTTTTCGGAGGCCGGTAGCAAAGCTGCGTGTATCTGCACGCATGTCTTCCGGGATGAATGAGGTTAGTAGGAGGGATTCGAGGCAGGCAAGGAAGCTCGTAGGTTTAGTCATACCGATGCTGCGTCTCCCAACCCCCATGACCTCAGTCTGTCGGTGTAACCTCTGTGTACCGAAACCCTCCCGCGCGATAATCTCAATTCACATCTCATTTCGTCTGACGACGGGGTGGGGTAACCAGCTTGAAAATTCATGATTAAACCTTGATTTTCCGACGAACCTTCTTTCGTCTCCACACACACACACACAAGACAGTTCGAAAGTCGTAGTCCGACGATGTCCACCGTATGCTCCATGGGAAAGTGGAGCAGGGACGGTGACTTGCACGTGATTTAGTTTTAAGTGATAGCAGCCTTGCGCTGCATCTACCGCACTCCCTTCTCCTCCTCCCACCTGAGCCCGGTGTCCAGACAGAGTCAAGAAAACCGGAGGCGGGAGAGGACGCAGGTGGCTGGCGCGACTGGGTCCCCTAAATCCTAGCCGCCCCTAGGCGTGCCACCACACCTCCATGTTCGGCATTTTGTTATGGAAGCGCAACCCAAATAACGCCCACCGTGCCCTAATGTGGCCCCCGTGTTGGACTAACGCATCTACCACGTGGCCCGTTTAGGGGACACACACACGATAGTTCGACCGGCGTAGTCCGACGATATCCACCGTATGCTCCATGAAAGGGTGGTGCAGGGACGGTGACTTGCGCGTGAATTAGTTTTAAGTGATAGTAGCCTTGCACTGCAGCTACTGCACTCTCTCCTCCCTCACCTGAACCCGTAGTCAAGACAGGTTCAAGAAGACCGGAGGCGGGAGAAGACGCTGGTGGCTGGCGCGGCCGAATCCCCGAAGTCCTAGCCGCCCCTAGGCGTGCCACCACACCTCCCATGGGCGGCATTTGTTAGCGGAGCGCAACCCGAATAACGCATGCCGTGCCCTGATGTGGCTTCCGCGTTGGTCCAATGCATCTACCACGTGGCCCGTTAAGGGGGCACGACAGTTCGACCGTCGATTTCGACGAGGTCCACCGTATGCTCCACACCAGGTGGTGCAGGGACGGTGACTTGCGCGTGAATTAGTTTTAAGTGATAGTAGCCTTGCGCTGCAGCTACCGCACTCTCCTCCTCCCCCACCTGAGCCCGGTGTCAAGACAGAGTCAAGAAGACCGGAGATGGGAGAGGGCGCAGGTGGCTGGCGCGGCAGGAGCCGCCCTGGGCGTGCCGCCACACCTGGCTCGGATCCCAGGGAGTGGGAGTGCCATAAAGGCCACATTAAGAAGGAGCCATTGCAACCTGACTCTCAGTCTGCCAGTCAGCCACTCCACACAAAACACACATTGGGCTGACCACGCGGTCCGAGTTATCCCGTCAGTTGGCAACCTTCCAAGCCACGGCTTTTAGCGCACCATGATAGGTTCAAGCGCGTCAGATTGTTTATGGTGAGGAAGATACGCTGACCTCTCGACCTCACTCTCTTCCCCACCCCCACAATAAGACCACTGTCCGAGCCGGTCAGCTGTCTGATGCGGAAGCAGGCGCAGCTGCTGGTGACTTCGTCTACGTGTACTACGTACACGATCTGGCCCCCCAAACACAAGCACCAGGATTTCACACAACAGGGGGTTGAACGGCTTACATCTCACATTTGTGAGATAGCCAGAGGTCACGTTAAGAAGGAACCATCGCAGCCTGACTCTCAGACCACCAGTCAGCCACTCCACACAACACACATTGGACTATCTGCGAGGTCTGAGTGTAATTGTCAGTTGGCAACTTTCCAACCGCGGCACTCAACGTTACCGCACTCTCTTCTCCCCCACCTGAGCCCGGTCTCATGACACAGTCAAGAAGACCGGAGATGGGAGAGGGCGCAGGTGGCTGGTGCGGCTGGAGCCGCCCCTTGGCGTACCACCACACCTGGCTCGGATCCCACAGAGTGGGAGTGCCATAAAGACCACATTAAGAAGGAGCCATTGCAGCCTGACTCTCAGTCCGCCAGTCAGCCACTCCACACAAAACACACATTGGGCTGACCACGCGGTCCGAGTTATCCCGCCAGTTGGCAACCTTCCAAGCCACGGCTTTTAGCGCACCGTGATAGTTTTAAGCGCGTCAGATTGTTTATAGTGAGGACCATGTGCTGAGCTGTCGACCTCACTCTCTCCCCAACCCCCACCATCAGACACTGTCCGAGCCGGTCAGTTGCCTGATGTGGGAGTGGGCGCATTGGCTGACGGATCGGCGTACCCGTCTTGGCGCGCCACAGCACGACCTGGCCCCCATAACGCACACACCAGGATTCACTAACTCAGGGGATATGGAGCAGCCATTGCCGTCTGACTCCCAGTCCAATGGTCAGCCACTCGACACACACAGCACATACACTGAGCCGACGGCGTGGTCTGGTGGAAGCGTCAGATTGGCAGACTTCCCAACCACGGTTTCTAGGAAACCGTGATATACTCTGGTAAATGGTGATTGTGAGGGTGTTGTCGATGCATTGGTGTAGGTAGTGTGCGCTGATGTAGCTTAGCCTCCGGTGGTTAACCGGAGGTTGTCGTGGAGGCGCATGTGTCCTAATAGGCCCATGCGGTGTGTAAATGTGCGGGAGCAGTGAGGGCAGTGAAGGCGGGCGCGTCGACTGTATGTCGGAGCCCCAGGCACTGGTTCACCAGCCCCTGTGCAATGGATTCGCAGGTGACCGACCAGGCCGATGCGTGAGTTGAAGTTGCGGGCGCAGTGTGGGCAGGAGAAATCGGTAGAGGCCGGGGGATGTCATTCATGGTAGTGGGGGTGTCAGGGGCGCTAAGAATGGCAGGAGCGGAGGGTGTGCGTGGTGTATCGGTGTTGTCGGCATTGTGGTGTATTCCGCTGTCATGGATGCGCATGTGACCGAATAGCCCCATGCGATGAGTGAATGCGCGAGGACAGTGAGGGCATTGGAGGCGACGATCTCTGCTGTGTGATGGTGCTCCAGGCACTGGCTCACCGGTCTCTGTACGATGTATTCGCAAGTGACCGTCCAGGCCGATGCGTGAGGTGAATGTGCGGTCGCATTGAGTACAGCTTAGGAGAGATTCCCCATCGCTGATGGTGGTGGTGGAATTGAAGGCGATGGTGGTTGCGGTGGTGAGGGTAGCAGGCGATGAGTAGATGGATGTGGTCTCTATGATGGTGGGAGTAATGGAATTGATGCCAGGAGTGAGGGTGGGAGAGTCAGAAGGAGGGTTGGCCGAATTTGACATAGAAATTGGAATTGTCGGATTGTTGGTGCATTGCGTCCGAAGATGTCCAACCAGGCCGATTCGCGCGCGGAAGATGCGTTGACAGCGCGGGCATGTTGGCAGGGCCTGGGCATTGGCAGTGTTGGTCCGGGGCGCTGGTGACTTTCGTGCTGCTCTTTTGGCCTTGGCGGCGGCGATCCGGTTGGCCTCATAGATTGCTGAACCAGTCTTCACTGATTTTCTCCATGCCGGTCTATCCTGGGCGATGTCCTCCCAGGTCGCCGAGATGATTTGCAGTTGCTTCAGCGATTTCTTCAAAGTGTCCTTGTAGCGTCGTTTTTGACCTCCCTGCCGACGAGAACCCGTAGCGACATCTCCGTAGAAAAGTCGTTTGGGTAGTCGCTCGTCGTCCATTCTTACCAGGTGGCCGCTCTATCGCAGTTGCACTTGCCTCAGCATGGCATGGATGCTGAGGATTTCGGTCCGCTCCAGGACTTCGTGTCCGGGATCCTGTCTTGCCATCTCAGCTTCAGTATTCTGCGGAGGCAGCTGAGATGAAAGAGATTCAGCTTCCTGGCTTGGTTCGAGTAGACGGTCCAGGTTTCCGCTCCGTAAAGGAATGTCGTCAAGACTACGGCCTTGTACATCTTCAGTTTGGTGTTCAGGTGAATACCGTGGCGATTCCACACGGAGGCCTGCAGCCGGCCGATGGCCTGACTAGCTTTGGAGATCCGTTAAGCAACCTCGTCATCGATTCTCATGTTGCGCGATATCGTGCTTCCTAGATAAGCGAAGGTTTCCACGTTTTTGAGTTGAGCACCGTTGACATTGATTTGAGGAGCATTTTATTCCGCGCTGGGTGGCGGCTGGTGCATGACAACCGTTTTGGCTGTACTGATTGTTAATCCGAAATCGGCGCAGCCTTCGGCGAAGAGGTCCATGCTCCTTTGCATGTCCTCCTCCGTCACGGTGTTAAGGGCGCAGTCGTCCGCGAAGAGCAAGTCATGGACTGTAGTCGTAGACACGCGCGTTGGAGCCTGCATACGCCGACTGTTGAGAAGGTGCCCGTCAGTTCTGTAGGCGATGCGGATACCAGGCTGCTCATCACGGTAGGCGTCCATCAGCATAGCCGAGAACATAAGACTGAAGAGGGTGGGGGCCAGTACGCTGCCCTGCTTCACTCCGTTGGTCACTGCGAATGCTTCGGATACCGTCCCGTTGTCAGTGACGCGCGCCGTCATCCCGTCATGAAGCTGACGCACCATTTGCGTGAACCGCTTAGGACAACCAAATTTCTGCATGACATTCCACAGTCCGTCACGATTCACCGTGTCAAAGGCTTTCATTAGATCCACGAAAGTAGTTTATAGGTGAGTTCGCATCTCCTGACACTTCTCTTGTAGCTGGCGGGCGGCAAAGATCATATCGGTTGTTCCGCGGTGTCGGCGGAAGCCACATTGGCTTTCCGGGAGCAGGCCCTGGTCTAGGTGACCGTTAAGACGATTAAGAAGGATACGACAGTTCGACCGTCGTAGTCCGACGATGTCCACCGTATGCTCCATGGGAAAGTGGAGCAGGGACGCTGACATGCGCGTGATTTAGTTTAAAGTGATAGTAGACTTGCGCTGCATCTACCGCACTCTCTCCTCCTCCCCCACCTGAGCCCGGTGTCAAGACAGAGTCGAGAAGACCGGAGGCTGGAGAGGACGCAGGTGGCTGGCGTGGCTGGGTCACCTAAGCCCTAGCCGCCCCTAGGCGTGCCACCACACCTCCATGTTCGGCATTTGTTATGGGAACGCAACCCGAATAACGCCTGCCGTGCCCTAATGTGGCCCCCGTGTTGGTCCAACGCATCTACCACGTGGCCCGTTTAGGGGGCACACACACACTGGCTGGTTGTCTTATGACCCGGAACCTCGCTTTTTGGTCATTTTTTGGGTTAGCAGCAGGGGGAGGCATTTACTGTCAGGCTTTCCAGTAGACAGATATATATATATATATATATATATATATATATATATATATATATATATATATATATTAGAGCATTCGACTCACACATAGGATTGGGTATGACTGGCTGATAATGGCTGATAAGCCAGAAATAGCCATTCTGGTCTCCTTTGTCTTTGTCGGTTCCACCTTAATATATATATATGTATATATGTATATATATATATATATATATATATATATATATATATATATATATATATATATGACACTTGCCATCCCCACACAGCCCCCAGGGGAGGCAAGGGAGAAAAATCAATGACCAGCAGGACAGTAATTAACTCCCCTACCCCCTTCAGTGCATCCTGCACAAATAGCTGTAGAGCCAGCATGTTCAGAACCTATAAATACTCTGAGGGCGCCGTAACGAACCTACCTCCGACGATGCAATCTTGTTTGATTTTGAAACATCAGTATATTAAACCTATTGTTCCCGTGATCTCCTCTTCTTTTGATTTATGCCCGGGGACGTGAATTTTTCGCTTCAATTAGCAATATATATATATATATATATATATATATATATATATATATATATATATATATATATATATATATATATATATATATATATATATATATTGACGAGGCTTTTTCTTTCGACCATACATACCAAAACCTCACTCACTGCATGACCTTCTGAGGGTAAGAACTGTTTTATAATGCCTTCGATTGCTGAAAATCACAAGGCAGTTGTATTCCTCTATCCTGTTTGCGCTGCATTTTATAATGAGCTTATTTGAAGCTTTTCCTGCCCTTCGCCTGAATTTAGCCTCCTGAACAATGGTTTTCGTCTGTTCTCTTTCTCCTCGAAATATCTCTTTAAAACGCCGAGTACGATGTCATCTAAAATTCGTTTGTTATTTCATGATCCCACACGATATTGCTCCTTTTTGGACACTGTAAGTTGGCATCAATACTTGCCTTCAGAATTCAGAGTGAAGGTGTGGGTTTAATACTGCTTTCTGCACATTGTCCAGTCTCACTCCGGATGTAGGCTATCCAACCGCTAGTATCAGTAACATTATCCGAATTTGCTGCGCGAATTCCTGGGTCATTACCACGCCCACATCCAACATGTATGATGAAATCACGGTCATTAACGACTCGGACGCGGGCGGTCAAGCTATTACAGCCTCAATTACAACCCCAAGGGTGATCACGAGAGCTGCTAATTGTAATACGCATGTGATCGCGTGGCCACTATGTACTATAAATATTGCTCACCTTGCGCACCAATCACCCTTTTCTGCAACTGCCTCTGATGCTGCGTTCGAGAGAGAATCCGTAACGTTAGGCCAATATACGCCATGTTTCAGTAATCATCTCTTCTTCTGAAGCCCGAAACAGTTTTGTATTAATCCACCCGTATTATCTGACGTTTCCTCTTTTGTCCTGACTCTACCGAATCCGGCCTAATAATTGGTTGCCCGTCACTGTGCACCCATTCCTACCTGCTAATGATGTTCATCATGACTGGTTTTGGCCGCAAGCCTACAGCGTCTTCAGTGCGTTCAGCCCCGCTACAGCTAGAGTCTGCTAAACTTATTGTCAACATCAAGCTGTCGTATGATCTCTAACTTCTTCGTTTTTTTCTTCCACGGCATTTCAGAATAAATCCGATGTCAGCGGCCAAAAACCTGCCTCCCCCAACAATTGAATCCCCTAAAGACCAGGTGAGTCGTTTGCGTTGTGTTGACGCGTTTATCCGCCTGTCCCCTTTTAATCTAGTCGACAGTGGGAAGAAAACGTGCGTTTTCAACCACTTACCCACCAATCGCTGACCTCTTTCATTTTTTTCTCATCAGACGCACATCTTTCTCCCGGCCGTTGCCGCTGCCACAGTTGTTGTTATGACATCAACGCGCTAACATGCGTGCCCAGAAAACAGGCCGTCCGCCTCGTTAGCTCATGTCACTAATGGTAGTAGTAACAGTCTTCCCTGACGCTTGTGTGTGTGTGTGTCTGTGTGTGAAACTAGGCCACCTTTTGGTTGATTTTGTGGCCTAGATAGTGGTGTCCTCGAGCTTGTTAACTATTTCCTGGCTGAACTTCCTTGCACCCTCCCGTTGAAATAACTACCACATCTGCAGTGCGAAGTCTGGTTGGGTCTCACCCTTTGCGGTTTAGGTTGGTAGACCTCATTTTAATTGGATGAACCATCTGCCCTCTAGGTCACTCACTCGTCGCCACTTGCCTACCTTCGCAGTCCCATTGGTTTTTGGCGAAGATCGAATAGTACTTTTATTCGACAGTGGGAGTTATAGTCGTGATAATAACAAAATATGAGTTGTATTTCAGCTATTTAATCTTTTTAAGGTTGGCATACGATTGATCTTAGGCAGGCCTCGGGGTCCCGACATAACCCAATCCAGTCAGTTTACGTGAGAGAATTAGTTAATCATGTTCGATGCGGGCTCGAGTGGGCAGCCATTTCGAAGTCGATGCGAATTCAAGGGTCGAACGTGTTGCGAATTCTATCCGCGGTAGTCTTCTCACCATCCCACGCGATGTTTAACCACTAGACGCCTTAAGGATTTGCTTAAATGCCGCTGACTTCAACAAATTTTTATTCGGGTCCTGTGAACAAGCCATGCATGATCATAGTCAGCTACTTCATGCCCCACACGGGCTCATCTTAGAACGTAAAGATCGTTTAACCTTTATAGAACGAGTTCTTTACTGCAAGGGCGCTCGCATTTGGGGCTGCAGGATCAGTAACTACGGCCTTCTGAATAGTAATAAGCTATAAAGAAGTATTACTGACCAAGGTAACCGAGAATAGAACCCAAATATTTGCTCTGAACCTCACTTGAAACTTCCAGAACCCTAGATTTGCTCCTGCATTTGCCTTCGCATTTGGCCTAGCACCTTAATCCGATGTGTATCGTGTCAGATCGATGAATTTAATGCCCCCTTAGCGGATGCTCGTTTTATGAACACCTCCCGCACGTCTGTTTGTTCGATTTCTTGAAAAGGCACGAATTTATAGGAAATCATTCGCTGCTGGCTTCGAGCCATATTGTAGTGATCATCTTAGCGCATACTGGCTTGACGTCTAGTTATTCCACGTTTCTTAGAGAAAATAACATCGAAAGAAGCGACCTTCGCAGAAATTGGACACATCAAAATGCCATCATTCGGTGTCCCTTGAGGCAGCGACTGATAAAAACTACACAGGGTAAATTTAAAAACATCGAGGAATCCGCATTTGGTTCTGTTTGCTCTCCGCCCCACCCCCATTTTGAGGCGTTTCTCATTTCGACACCGTATTGCCCATTTATGCAGTTGATCTACCCTATTTGTTTGCTTTCTGCTGGCGACATGTTTGGGTTTTCAACGCCGAAAATGGTGCCTGTGTGCACCACTTTCTGTGATCCATCGTGATTACCTTGTCATTAGGACCCTGGCAACTGCTCCACAGGCTTGACGTAACTTCAGCTGTCGCTTAAATCCATGTGTTTGCAAAAAGTGCTTGCCGGGTTTCAAAGGAGACGTCGTTTCTAAAATAACTTGGCGATCTTTACAACCCTCGAAGGCAGCTGGATTCAAAGTTCCATAGACGAGTGCCGGGGAAGCAGGACTATCAGCCGTTTATCGCTTTTCACGTGCCGCCGGTGCCAGTGCATACTCGTGGCTCTCGAGTTGATACGATACGACATCCATCGTGGTAACAGAAATTTGGTCACTGCACCAAGGACCACTGACACCGTCGATTCATCTCCTTCCGCATTTCATGCATATCTTCGCATTTTTAGTCACATCTGAGTGCGGGTGGATGGACGCCTCGTCGTTCGATTGCGGGACACTCCTCCCGTTCTGAGTTGGGGCTCACTCTGGAGCGCCGTCAGCGGCCACACAGCGGTTAGGTCCATGCACAGAATAACCTGATCAACAAAGAAAAAGGAAACTGGAATGGCCATTTTTCGTTTATTAGCCGTCATCCGCCAGCCCTTCCCAACCCCAGGCGCTGCGCTACCCGAGGTTCGACCTCGCAACCTGTTGTTTAGAGGTCCAACGTGCCACAAGCTCTTTGTTTCCGGTTTCGACTGCGAATATTAACTATGGTAAGTAGGTGCTCACCGATCGGTTACAGGACTCACTCGTCCTGCTATACCCCTAGGGCTCACTGGAGCCCCGTCAGCAGCTGGCAAGACAACGATCCTGTGACTCAATGGTTAGAGCGTTGATAGCCCTTCAATCCGCAACTCTCCGCACCTCATGGAAGATCAAAGCTCGCTAGATTGCCTTTAAGGAGGAATGCACTGATTTTCTATGGGGGTCGATTCCCCGGTGCCGGCCTCGTTCTCCTCTCCCTCTCATGCACCAGTAGACGGTCTGAGCCTCTCAGCCAACTGAGAAGAAGTAGACGCGTTTGCTGGGACAAGGACCCCGCTCTTAGCCAACTATTGATGGTATTTACTGCAGTGATTAATCCGCGCTGTGAAGGACTGCTTTCTAGGCGTGCCAGCACGTGTGTACGGCATTTTTTTATTATTACGCTTGGATGCTACGCAGTCCGGTTGACTAGTCGTGAACCATAAATTAGAAGCAATAATAAGAATAGCAATAACTGTTTCTGCTGGTGAACCAGTTCTTGATCTTGCGGTCTTTCTGAACTTTGGTTCAGTTTACTTCACGTCTCTGGTACACTTACGGCGGATGTAACTCTGTTCCAGCTTCAACCCCAATTAAGATAAATTGAATCATTAAGTGACACTGTTGGTCCCAAATGATAATCCTTCCAGCGAGCATGAATGATAGTGTGAGGTCGAGCCGAGATCAGATGTATGTTTTTGCCAACGAATGTGTTCGTTTTTGATTTTTTTTCGGTCGTCTTCGACTGTTCCAGTCCAAAGATGAGAGTTGTTACACCGGCCGCCTCTTTGGACTCGCTAGTTTTTTTTCTTTTCTGCTTTTTCTTTCTCACGTTCAGAATGATCCGCTAGCTGATGTTAACTCAAGCGTTACAAATGGTCGACCGAGTTCAGAGCAGGAGGAGTCTTCAGAGAGTCCGCAGCCCCAACCCGAGTCCATCGATGCCTCTGGCCTCATCAAGACGTCCTGTGATGTCAAGGAAACTGTGCTGCCGGATACGTTATCTGCAAGGCCCAGCAATGGTAACGCTGTAAAGCGTGCAGCGACTGCGGTGGATGCACAGGCGACCTCTCGCGCATCAGAGACCAGCGGTCAGACTACCGAAGCTACTGGGGGCGCCGCAAGCTCTGGCGACCCACCAGCACCGAAACGCACTTGGCGTGACCAACCCCATGTCGGCAAGTACAAACTCATCCGCACTTTGGGGCGAGGCAACTTTGCCAAGGTCAAACTTGCCCAGCACATAACCACTGGAAAGGAGGTAAGTCTTGTCGCGTGTTCTTATGTGCGTGTGTGTGTGGGAGGCCCTCTGGCTACTGACCATATGGCTTTTAAACTACATGCGAGCTATGTGCTGCACGTTTAATGATATGCACAAATCCTAGTTAAGTGTAGGCTGTTACCAGGCCATGTGTGATGGGGTGTGTGTGTCACGGACGCTCCTTAAACGGGCCACATGGTAGATGCGTTGGACCAACACGGGGGCCACATCAGGGCACGGCAGAATTTATTTGGGTTGCGCTCCCATAAAAAATGCCGAACATGGGGGGGATGGTGGCACGCCTAGGGGCGGCTGGGGCCTAGGGGCCCCGGCCGCGCCAGCCACCTGCGCCCTCTCCCATCTTTGATCTTCTGGACTCTCTCTTGACACCGGGCATAGATGGGGGAGGAGGAGAGAGTGCGGTCGAAGAAGCGCAAGTCTACTATCACTTTAAACTAAATCATGTGCAAATTACCGTGCCTGCACCACCTTGCTATGGAGCGTACGGTGGACCTCGTAGAAATCAACGGTCGAACTATCGTGCCACGGAGGCTCAGGCTGTGTGAACTGTGATCCGAGTTGCCGCCCATTTCCTCTTGTGTTTTCACTCAGCACCTCTCCTTGTAAGCAAAATATGATCCTTGGCTCCTTATCCATGTGGCTCCTCTGCTGCATGTGTGATCCGAGCCCGAGACTACCACGGTGTGCTTAGCGCCGTGGATTGGAAGTTAGCCAACTGACAATTACACTCAGACCTCGCAGTCAGTCCGATGTGCGTTTGTGTGGATTGGCCGACTGGTGGACTGAGATTCAGGCTACACTGGCTCCTTAACGTGACCTCTGGCACTCTCACACATATAAGTTGTGAGCCATTCAATCACTTTTGTGTGAAATCTCGGTGCTTGTGTTTTCGGGGCCCAGGTCGTGTACATGGTACGCGTAGACGAGATCATTATGTACGGCAACTGCTCCGCTGTCGACCCAGTGTGTGTTTGTGTGTAGTGGCTGACTGGCGGACTGAGAGTCAGGTTGCAATGGGCCCTTTTTAAGTTGGCTTTTATGGCAGTCCCACTCCGGGGGATCCGAACCACGTGTGGTGTCAGCCACCTGCGCCCAACCCCGTCTCCGGTCTTCATGACTCTGTCTTGACACCCGGCACAGGCGGATAAAAGAGGAGAGATAGAGAGAGAGTGCGGTAGCTGCAGCCGAAGTTCACTATCACTTAAAACGCACTCACCTGCAAGTCACCGTCCCTGCACCGCCATGCTGTGGAGCAAACGGTGGACATCGTTGGACTACGACGGTCGAACTGTCGTCGAAATTGACGGGGGGGGGGGGGACGGGCTGTTTAGCTCTTTGCGCCACTGCGTTCCATCCCATCGTTTTTTTGGCAGAAAAGCTCGAATAGTTGACTAATGCGTGGATGTTGGGAAGTGCCTGAAGCCAACACCATGGCAACTCAGCGAATTCCTCACCAAAATAAATTTACCACGCTTGAATCTATCAGGAATGACTGAATGTCCTAGGTTTCGGAAGATTCCAACTGACGGTAGGAAAGACTCCGGCTGCAGTGGCACCTTCTCAGTGTGGTTCTATGATACTTTGACACATGTATTGGGGGAGTTGGTCGCATGCGGCACGCGTACAGGCCGGCTGTTTAACTCTCTTTTAGAAACGGTTTCCTGCATTTCCAGGTTTGGATGACACCCGTCACCATCTGCTTTTTGGGGATTCCAAGATTGTTGTGTACTGATGCGCTTGCGCGGCGTTGATTTCGCTTAAGGCCAATTCGGTTGGTTTGCGCCCGCACCTACACTAGGTGCCGTAATTCACGCACTGTGCATAAACAAACAAAACATCCCTAGCCAATCGGAAACCCGCCGAAATTATACATTTGCAAAAATCTCTAATTAATAATAATCGACCTTCATTTAAGTGAAAGCTCAAAAAAAGGCATATTTCAATGGGTAGAAATAACAGTTTCAGAAATTGCTAAATTTTGCTAGCACGAATATTCGTGATAAATGTGTTAACTAAATCTGTAGAAATACATAAAACCTCTCTGTCTTCCTACTGGAAGTAATGCAAAAAATTAGAAGCTACTGCACTACCACTGGTTAACCCCAAGTTATAAGTACGCTACGTTGATGATTCGTTTGTCATCGTTAAAAGGGACCGACTGGAAACACTGCACTGTATTATTAACTCGACGATACCTGGATTAACATTTACGCTCGAAAATAAATTGACAACCAACTACCTTTTTGTTGACTTCCTCGTACAGCAAAAGACAGACGGGACCTTTCAAACATAATTTTACCGCAAAGATGTTATCCTACATTATGAGAGCAACCACCCTGTCGCCCAAAAACGAAGCACTGTCAACACCCTCATCAATCGAGCAAAAACCCACTGTTTGACCAGCGAATTTTACCAAATTGAATTGAATTATATATTCAAACTGTTTCCATCAACGGTTACCCTAGAGATTTTGTACATAGATGCATGAAACATTAAGAATAAAAAGAAAAAGAAAAAGATAAGGAACTAGATTGTTCCGATCATGCGCTCACAATAAAAAACTGGCAAACACTTCCATACATTAAGAACGTGTCTGAACTCGTTGAAAGACACCTGCGGAAGCACCAAATTTACGTGGCGCACAAACCAACAACTACACTTCGAAACCAGCTTGTACACCCTAAGGATAGGGTTGGGTATTTAGATAAAAATAAGGCGTTTACATAATCCCATGTAACAGTTGTAATGTGGTGTATGGCGGCTGAACAGGAAAATCGGTCTCTTCACACCTACACGAACATCAGCTGGCTTTAACGAGACGATACCCCCTGTTTCAAGTTGCCATGCCTACACCAGAAACTGGGCACACATTTGCATGGCACAAAGCTTGCATTTTTGGCCTCTGCCCATCAAAGAATGGCTGGGACTTCTTGGAGGCCATTCACATTGATGACTCGTGCATTGATCAACACATGGAATCGGATGCCTTATACACCAATCTCGAAGAAAAGTCGAAAAGGCAGTAGCCAATCCGGATGAGATGTCCACCCACAATGATAGCTATTGACAGGACTGACTCAGCAATGTCGATTTTTCAAGAAGGATGTTCTTTTGTTAAGTTACCCCGTGTGGTTTTCAACGACGGTCAACTATCAGGGTGTCCTTGAAATATCACTGAAAAGTGCATACTCAATTGATTGCCATTAAGATATATAGTCCCAATTATCGGTGCGGTAGATCAAGTACTGTTTCAAGTTTATTTCTGACCTTTATGACCAAAAACGTCATAAGTTTGGAAAACGTGATTTTTAGAACTGAATGCGCCCTTGTTTTCCTCAAAACAATTTGATTCCCCCTAGCTGATTTTTGTGCACGCAAAATCAAATCTTCTGTTCTCTGATGGTATTTATTTTTTCCTAGTTATAGTAATGTTCATTTATGGTACAGCGCGCAAAATCAAGAGCGTTTGCTCCATAGCTTTTAATAGCTGTTATACTACCCCCTCAAATGTCGATCTCAGAATTTCATGATTTAAGCGACATTGATCCCAGCTCTCGCGGCGTGAGCCTGCGTGCTACTCCACTCCATTATACTTCCACCTGCTAACAGCCTACGCTTCTCCGCTATGCACACCTAATTACCTGGTCTTAAACGAAGGCTGGCCGTCAAAGAAGCACGTTCTGGTATATGATGAACAATTAGTCGCAGATCATGCAACGGCACTACTCTCATGTCTGGCGGATCACAGAGCTGACGGGTCAGTTTTTCACCAAAGGTCGCAAGTCAAGGTGATATTTCTACGCAGCAAAGGTTAGCGACTACGAACGGAGGCCTCTCGTCCATCGCTATCGTCTTGCGGATTAAAGCAACGATCGTGGGTCGCACCCATTCGCGGCCACTGCTAAGCCACTATTGTTAAGCTTTTTTATTTCCTCCGCAATGTATGTCCGAAACACCTGTCCTTGCTGCAGGCCTACGGCAAATCGATCGATATTCAGGTGCTACTGACGTTCAGGATGTGAATATTGCGCGCTTATTTTGCTGAGGTTGGTGTATTTCAAGTTAAATGTTGGCATCTGACCAGACCCTACATAAAGTAAGTCTAATCTCTTATTGATCTCTGAGGAGATTAAAGGGGTCAACGTTAAAAACTGTAGTGCACGCCAACCGACCCGGTGCTCATGGAAACTCGTAGCTTATTCAGCGAAATACGTGGCTAAACTTTTAACTAGTACCTCTATTTTCAGTCTTTTTCTACCAGTACAGTGGCCCGACAGATCAGGCGGAGAGGGTACACGTCACCTTTCTGGAACCCATAAGCTCTTTCTAGGATTTTTTCGTTTTAATTTTCTTTATCAAAGTTGTAATGCTCGTTTCCTTTTGCTCACCAGGTTGCCGTCAAGGTTATCGACAAGGGCCAGCTAAACCAGGCAAGCATGAGCAAGGTTAGTATTCATGAACCGCATCGATGCTACTATCGTGCGATTCCCTACTAGTTTAACTTTTGTCCTCCTTAAAGGCGCAGACTATCACAGTGAACCCATGTAACACACCCGCTGACCTGTACAGGTCTCCACGTGTTTTGTAATTTTTTTTAAATTGCCAGACAGATGCATTTTGTACCTTAAAAATCCCACTGAAGACTATTAGGCCGTTACAGCCGTCAGATGGCGATGTCTCTGTTCGTGGCTGAATCGAGTTTTTTAATAAATCTTACTGGCCAGAATGGGTAAACGGAGTTTACCCTATTTTTGTTTATCTGCCTTCTTCAGCCCAGACGGCACATCAAGGTTTTTCTTAACTTTGTACGATATCTGCCACCACCACTCTCGAGACTATCTTCTCCTACTGCTCAGTTCTTTATGTCTTCATACGCTCTTTCTCCGAAGGCATAGCGGCTTTACTTCTCTCTCTCTCTCTCTCTCTCTCTCTCTCTCTCTCTCTCTCTCTCTCTCTCTCTCTCTCTCTCTCTCTCTCTCTCTCTCTCTCTCTCTCTCTCTCGCTCTCTCTCACCCACACACCAATTTTCTCCTTCCCCTTGTAGCTTTCAAGAGAGGTCAGTCTGATGAAACAGCTCACTCATCCCAATATTGGTGAGTTCTCTATCCTTTGCCTCCCCCTGCCCCGCTACTTGCTCACATGGTCCGCTCTCTCCGCTGTATACCATCGGGTTGGCGAACCCGCTCATGATCGATGCCGATGCGGTGGTTGGCGAGCTTAAGTTACTGCGCGTGCTTTTTTGCGACCTGCCTCCCTACCCTCCATCCTGCATGTGTGCAGGTCGCGACGACCGCATTACGGGTGCTTTCTTCATACTCTCAAATCTTGCACGCAAACAGGCACTCAAGATGCTCACACAAATACTTGAGTCACCCGTGTGTATGTGTGTGTCTGCGCCCGCGACAGCGTTGGTGCATCTGTTTAACAAACCGTGTGTGTGTGCCTCTCCCCCCCTAAACGGGCCGCGTGGTAGATGAGCTGAACCTACACGGGGGCCAAATCAGGGTGCGGTAGGCGTTATTATTAACTGTGATGAGGTCGCATAACAAATGCCGAAAATGGGGGTGCGTGGGCCAAACATGGGCACGCGTAGGTGAAGGCTCATGCCGCACCACCCACTGCTGTCTTTTTATGGCTATGGTGGAATATGATATATCTGCGTCCGTCCCCGCCTCCGGTATTCTTGACTATGTCTTGACGCCGGGTACAGGTGGGTAAGAGAAGAGAGGGCGTGCGGTAGATGCACCGCAAGTCTACTATCACTTAAAACTAATTTGCGAACAAGTCACCGTCCCTGCACTACCCTTCTGTGGAGCTTACGATGCACACGAGGGGTTCGTACCCACGTGTGACCCAGTCTCGGGTACTAAGCCGTCAGCCAGTGTGACTATAACGTCCTGGTTTATGTAGTTGCTGATCGGTGATAAAATATCTTTGCATTTGACCGGCGCCAGGTTCCAGTGACCCCTCACTCGTCTGTGTGTTTCGCCTCACTAACGCCTTAAGAGGCTCCCAGCATTTGTAATTGCAAATGTCATGACAGTGTGCCACTCTTCATCCGTGTGTTTGTGTGCATTCTTGGCAATATACGTACTGGCTCACCGCATACATATGCTAGTCTGGCTGTGATGATTCGGCCTGTGTCCTTAACTATTGGCGCACATACTTTTATCACGTGTCAGACGGAGACTTACGCCACGTCAGCTTGACCTAATCACCAGGGCTTGGACGGGTTGCTGATAGGTGAGAGGAGAAGAATTAGGGAGGTCTGTCTAGTTTCTTCGTTACAAGTAGCCTTGCGCACTTTGGATGTACTGTCGCGAGCTGCTTCTGAGCGCTTGCCAACTGACTAGACAACTCACCTCTGCGCATTATGCAGTGTCTCCTTTTTGTAAGCCTAGTTCTTATTAGAATCTTACTTGTGGAAGTCCCGAGACTCCCAAACTAAAGTCTTGCACAGAGGTAAGACATTGTGTAGCACGCGTTGGCGTTAGGTTAGTCTAGTCACCCACCCTTCATCCGTGAAAGTGTGTTTATGGGTATTCTTGGCAGGATACACACTGGCTTACCGCACACATATGCTGGTCCGGCTGCGATGAGTTAGTATGCGTCCTTAGCTATTGCTGCGCATATTTGTAGCAGGCGTGGGGTGGAGACTCACGCCACGTCAGACTGCACTACGTTGACTACTCACCATGGCTTGAACAAGCTGCTGATGCATGGGCGGTCGCAAAACTCTGTCCTTCTCAGGATGCAGTGGCTCTTCGGTAAGCCTGACTCTTATTGAAATCTCACTTGTGGTGGTTCTAAGACTCCTAGAATGAAATCCTGTACGAAGACCAGGCGGTGTGTTGCGCGCGTAGGCGTCTAGTTAGCCTAGTCAACCACTGTTCCCACGCTCACCTCCAGTCTTCTTGGAACTGGGCAGCAGTGGAACACAATCGTCGTCGGAAGATAACGGTTATGCTTTAGCATGCGCACTTACACTCCCACGCCCTCTATTTCCTCTGTGATGTGACTTCACCGTCTTCGATGCTTCCTCTGGGCGCACTGTTGTCAGTCTGTATTCTCGCTCATAGCTGCTGCTGGGTTCTTTAAAATCATTTACCTGTTTGCGATAGAGAGGGGCAGAGCGGCTGGCAAAATTCTAAAAGGTCAACTTTATTGTCTTTGTTGTTTCGAGTAAGACAGCTTCTACGCTGGTCCTCCGTAGTCTCGTTCCATCCACGCGCAAGTCACTATCATTATGCAGTATTGGTTGTCCTCGAAGGAACTAAAGGACACATCCAGTGGCCTCATGTGCTCGGTATGTATCTTTTGCAGCTTCATGGACATTGGTAATTTTTGTGTGAGCACACAGTAGTCGATTAGCGCCACCGTGGTCTGATTGCTCTTTTAATTCACATGTGGGATGCAGTGTTTTACTGGCCGATTGTACGTTGTATTCAAGGGTTTGGGAATGCGAACCGACAGTGGGGTCGACGTGTCGGTGCATTTTTCTCACAATCGGGCGTGCTTGAAATCATCGCGGTACGCTAAAAGCCATGGCTTGCGAGGTTGCCATCTGGCGACTTCACTCAGGCCTCGCAATCAGCCCAGTGTGCGTTTGTGTGCAGTGACCGACTAGGGTACTGATAGTCAGGTTGAAATGGCCGAACCGGTCCGGGCTGCGCAACTTTAACAAGTGTCACACATGGTAGGGTGTATTGGCGCATCTAGGCGCAGTCCCACGCTGCCCCAGCCGCCTACACCAAATTCCCGTATTAGATGACTGACCGGCCCGCACAGTGGAGTGGGGTCTTGTCGATGGACTCATTCGCTACGCACTTAGCGCATATTCACCACTATAAACCATTCGACGTGCCCTTAAGCTATCACGGAGGCTGAAAAGCCACTGGCTTTAAGGGCTGCCAACTGACGGGATAACTATGTCTTCTCAGCAAGGAGAGTCGGGTAGCAATTGTTCCTTTTTTATAGGACCTATATGACCTTCCCGCTCAGTTCAGATCTGAACCGGCCCTTTCTTATTTCTGTGGAATCCGGATCCATCGTGCACTTGACTGACCACACGATCCGAGTTATCTCGTCAGTTGGCAACCTTCCAAGCAACGGCTTTTAGCGCACCGTGATAGTTTCACGCGCGTCAGATTGTTTATAGTGAGGAAAGTGCACTGAGCCGTCGACCTCACTCTCTCCCCCAACCAGACCACCCTCCGCGCCGGTCAGTTGTCTGATGTGGGAGTGGGCGCATTGGCTGACGGACCGGCGTCCCCGTTTTGACGCGCCACAGCACGACCTGGCCGCCATACCGCACACACCAGGACTCACTAAACCAGGGGATGTGGAGGAGCCATCGCCATCTGACTCCCAGTCCACTGGTTAACCACTCAACGCACAGCGCACACTGGGCGGACGGCGTGGCCTGGTGTAAGCGTCAGATTGGCAGCCTCCTAAGCCACTGTTTGTAGGAAACCGTCATATTCTAAGGTACATGATTATGGTGAGGGTGTTGTGTATGTATTGGTGGGGGTATTGTGCGTTGATTTGGCTTAGCCCACGGTGGTTTGCCACAGGTTATTGTGGAGGCATATGTGGTGTTTGAATGTGCGTGAGCAGTGAGAGCAGTGGAGGCGTGCGCGGCAGCTGTATTTCGGAGCCCCAGGCACTGGTTCACCAGCGTCCGTACGCTGGATTCGCGGATGACCGACCAGGCCGATGCGTGAGGGGAATGTGCGGTCTCAATGAGGACAGGTTTCGACCGAGTCCCCCTCGCTGGTAGGGGTTGTGTTCTTAGTTTCAGGTTATGAGTATTGGGATGTAGTCCGTATGAGGGTGGCAGTGGGGGAAATCGGTGCCTGGGGTGACCGTCAGGGGCTCTGAAGGAGGGTTGACAGAAGCAGAAGTGGTCGGATTGTTGTTGCATTGCGTCTGAAGGTTCCCGACTAGGCTGATTCGCGCGCGCAAGGTACGTTTACAGCGTAGACATGTTGGGAGGGCTTGGGCATTTACAATGTTGGTCTGGGGCGCTGTTGACTTGCGTGCCGCCCTTTTGGCCTTGGTGGCGGCGATCCAGTTGGCTTCATAGATTTATGCCCCTATCTTCACTGTCTCCCTCCAGGTCGTTCGATTCCGTGTGAGGACCTCCCGGTTTGCCGGGTTGATCTGCAGTTGCTTCAGGAAGGTCTTCAGCGTGTCCTTGTAGCCTCGCTCTTGACTTCCTTGTCGACGAGATCCATGTCGTTTTGGTAGTCGCTCGTCGTCCATCCTCACAAGATGGCCGCTCCATCGCAGTTGCAGTTGTGTCAGCTGGGCGTAGATGCTGAGGAGGCCTGTTCGTTCCAGCACTTATGTTTCCGGGATCCTGTCTTGCCATCTCAACTGTAGTATTCTGCGAAAGCAGCTGAGGTGGACGTGGTTGAGCTTCCGTGCCTGCTTTTGGGTAGACCGTTCAGGCCTCCGCTCCATACAGCAGCGTTGGCAGGATTACAGCTTTGTACATCTTGCGTTTGTTGTGGAGGTGGAGACTGTGGTGATTCCAGATGATGTTCTGCATGTTTTCAAAGGCTTTGCTGAATTTGGCGATCCGGTGGGCGATCTCATCGTCCATTTTGGTGCTGCGGGAGATATTGTTACCCAAGTAGGTGAAGGGAGCCATGGATTTCAGTTGACTGATGCGAGGTGGTATTAAGCGGCGGCTGATGCATTACCACCGTTTTCTCAGTGTTGATGTGAAGTCCGAATTTATTACAGGCGGCAACCAAAAGGTCCATGCTGTTTGCATTTCCTCTTCTGTCGTTGCATTGAGTACACAGTCGTCAGCGAAGAGAAGTTTGTTGATAGTGTCTGTGAATACACGCGAATTGGAATGCATTCGCCTTTGATTGAGGAGTTGGACATCCATCCGGTAAGCGATAAGGATCCCGTAGCGTTCGTCACGGTAGGCGTCCATTGATATTGCAGAGAGCATGATACTGTAAAGGGTAGGCGCGAGGACGCAGCTCTGCTTCACTCCGTTGGTCACTGCGAAGACCTCTAAAACGGCTCCGTTGCCCATGACGCGCACCATCATGGAGTCGACGCAGCATATGAGTGAATCGATTGGGACAGCCGAGCTTCTGCATGATCTTCCATAGTCCTTCGTGATTCACCGTGTCGAAGGTCTTCGTCAGATCCACGAAAGTAGATTATGGGTGAGTCTGCATCCCCCGACACTTTTTTGCACCCACGCGTGCGACTGCGTCCCTCCTCCCACCATGTTAGGCATTTGTTATGGGTGCGCACCACGAGTAACGCCTGTCGTGCCCTGTTATGGCCCCTGTGTGGATCCAGCGCGAACGCACACACACCGCTTTTATCAGGCTTCGTTCAGGGTGACGCGGTTTCACATCCTACATAGTTCCAGTCGTTTCAACCTGATCCGTCGAGTGGCGATCCTCAAACGGCTCCTTTCAACACATATCTGGATGGCTTCTAGGTACGTGTGTTTGATTTTGGGAAAGTGGATGTGTAGCTTCGTTCCCCTTTCCTCCCGTGAGTGACTTAAAGCCCGCGTCTAATGCGTGCGACGGTAAACAGTCAGGAGTTACTAAAGGGAAATCTGATTAGTGTTACCTCGAGGATCTTCGCTATCTCAGTACTCTCTTTTCTAACCATTCTTCTCTGGGGGAGGGAGGACTATGAAATTTGTTTGGCCTCGCCTGCTTGCAGTTATTGATCGGCTGTTTCTTCTGTGGTGCTAGCAATACCAGGCCGTACTGGTTTCATCCCGTGTTTGTTTTACCAGTTGTAACGTTGTGAGTGCATCTCCCATCCTCTTGCCATATATTTCACTAAAAACATTTCCCCTCTTATCCTTCAACTCGCAAAAATATCCTCAACCCTCTTCCCCCTTTCCCTCTCAGTAGTTCGCATCCGTTTTCGCCTGCGCAAACCCCTGCTGGTTGCCGCGTTATCGTCTCTATTTGACTTCCGCGTCTTTTAATTTTTTTCCTGTTCAATTAATCTTACCTTTTTCCTTCCCCCGCCCCATTTTCTTCTTTTTTCTTACGTTAGTTAAGCTCTACGAGGTAATTGAGTCTGAACGTCACGTCTACCTGGTCATGGAGTTTGCCTGCAACGGTAAGTCCCACTATTGCCTTTCGTCTCTCTCTCTCTCTCTCTCTCTCTCTCTCTCTCTCTCCCCCTCTCTCTCTCTCTCTTTCTATGAATTGGAAGCTCTTATCTCCTGTTCTTCGCGGCGGCAATCCTGCAATCCGCAGTCATTTTTGCGGGGTTATCAGAGGATGCATGTATATATATATATATATATATATATATATATATATATATATATATATCCTTTGAAATAAATATATAGTTGTGTTTATCAAAGGAACTAAGTTTGTCGGGAAAAAGAATAAACTTGATTTCGTAAATGATTGACTTGTCTGCAGGTCGTCTTCAAACGTTCAGCAAATGGAAAAAATCGTTACTATTTTAACATACGTGCTAAAACAAATATTACTTTTTTCATTCCTGCCAATAAGCCATTCATGTGCTTCATGTGAGATCCGAATCTAATATGTTGATTAATGCATGGATCTTGCGAATTTACGGTTTCCGAAAAATTTTCGGCCCTTAGATGAGCAGGCGCCAACTATGCGAGTTTTGTCTCGGCCACTTTTCAGTTTCTGGTGTATGCATGGTGACTCTAGACAATTGGTCTATGTTTGTGGAGGTGGATGTTCCAGTTGGACCTTATTGCAGGCGCCACATGGACGACGACCTGTTTCGTACCTTCATAGCGAACCCTATCCGTAGGGTGTACAAGCCTGGTGCATGGTCGATTTGTGTGTCGTTTGTATTGTGTACTTCCACAAGTGTCTTTCAACAAATTTGGCCAAATGCTTAATGTAGGGGAGTGTTCGATAGTTTTTGCGGTTAAGGCGTTTGATCGAAACAACCGACTTCCCTTTCAACTCCTATTGTCTCATGTATCCTCGTACAAAATGTATGTGGTAGGCATTTTGGGGAAAAAATTGGAATAAATAATGAAATTTGTTCTGTAACTTCCGTTGTCGGAGCAGCGTGTCTTTGCCCGAGAAAGCTGGCTGTTAACAGCATTCCTTTTCTAAGAGCTGTGTGCTGGCTCACGTTATGTGGAATAAAGTTCTTTTAAGTTTCTTTACAGTAAACTGGGTCATCATATGTTCTGGCAGTCTTTCTCTGTATGAGTACATCAAGGAAAGAGAGTTTGCCGTCAAATCATTTCCTGAGCGTAGATGCGATGCCGTGGAGCAGAAATGTCATCCATATAGCGAACCCGTTACTTGCGATTAACTGCTGGTACAGCCGTAGCCTCTAACCTTTGCATTGTGACTTTAGCATGCCAGCTAGAGGTGGGTGACCTCATAGAGGCGCTCGTCAGTTGCTGGTTGTATTCATGTGGGAGTGAAAAGTTATTTTCCAGACAAATAGGTGCAGACGCAAGGGCATCGGCTTTGTTAGCCTGGTTGGATTCTCCTATGTATTGCTTTGCCAAATTCACCGGTATGTGCATAAATAGAGAGAGAGAGAGAGAGAGAGAGAGAGACGACATCGATGGATAACCTTATCTCATTGGCTGCAGTAGTGCCCTTGTAATTTGTTCAGAACCTCTATTGATGTTTTATAATTCTTTATCAATGGATGGAGTCTGTGAAATAACCCTTTAGAAATCGTTTATCGGTACAATCGGGCGCGGAGGTACCTCACTTTTGTTGGCTTTAGGTAGTCCATAGATCTTAGGCATCTTTGGTTCAATTTGTTTCAGGGATTTAGCAATGTCTCCTAATAGTCGCTTCTTCTCTCTAGCCCGCTTCAAAACTACCGACTGACGAAATCTGTACAGTCATTGGGTCCGCGTCAAGGGGCTTGTAGGTAGACGTGTCTTCGAACTATAACAGCATTCTTTTATTACAGTCCGCTTTATCCTAAATCGCTGCTAAATCCTCCTTGTTTGTGGGGAAAATTATAATACTTTTTAATTAGTTTTGGGCTTCTGTTATGCCCTCATGAGATCGTGCTGCAAAAGACGATTTCGATCTAGATCCCAGGGTCTACTGTGAACCAATGAGTCCTCTTTTAAGCTATCCTGTCGCACAGCCATTTCTGGCTTGGTCGGTGTCCAACTGACGAACTAACAACACCCACGGTTTTTATTCGGATAGGAGGATTTGGCTGTCATTATAGCAACTGCCTTCAACGAGACCTTGGTAAATTCACTTAGGTGTGCATTCAGGGCTCACATTGGGTCTGACGCAAGTAAGCTGGTCTGTTTACTTGTGCCAGTTACCGCGTCGTTCACACCCGCGCCTCTGCGCCTTATGGTCGATTTTCACCTAATTAGCATTTTTACCCCCGAGTGCCTTTCCGAGCACTGGAGTCCAAACTCAAATGCCCGAGCATGCTCGGCACACCCAATGGGTTGGAGGGGGGTTCGCCTTTCTGACACGGCAAAAATCAGTCGGGCATTATGATGCGTAACTTCTTTCAGCAACTGATTCTGCTAGGTGATAAAGTGATTTGCGTGACATTGGTGCAGGCTGCGCGCACCGGACCGGCCATGTGTTAGCTCATTCGATCGGCGAAGTGCTCTGAAAAATATTCTGAAGGAATACTATCTGCCAACAAAGACTAGCAGTTGAAGACTGCTTTCGAATGATATGCTTAAGTGCACTAACCGGCTGTACTTTAAGTTAGAAAGAAATACGTAGGTGAGGTTGTCATGCCGATTAGAGTGCTACATGCAAAATATTTCTCGATGAAAGATGACAGATTTTCGATAACCATAGGAATTCAGATACTTTTTCTAGGAAACTACCCTTCTTGCACTCATTCAGTAGTAAAGTCCGTCTCCTTTAAATTTTATGCTAACAAAAGTGGCCTCTTTTGGTTTGCTAACCTTTGTTTGCTTCCGGAATAATTTTAACCCCGATCTGCGGTTGCTCACGCGCTAAGGATTTCCTAACTACATGCTTTATCCTTGTTGTTTTAGGAAGCTCATGTAATCCTCCACGCCACTAAGTAGTTATTATTTGGCGTTCGTAACAGTTTATAATGGATGGAGACTATGGTGCATGCTCCTTGAACAAGAATAATAAGCGGTGCGATACAACGCTATTTGAATGCAAATTTCACAGTCTGAAAGAATTTCCTTTCTGCAAAATTTTAAAAAATCAAAATAATACTTTTCGAGTATGCAATTTAAAGAAGATGAGATTCGCTACCAAATGGCCACCAGAAAGGATATTTTTGAACATGTTTTCCTTAACGTATAAGTAAATTTTAAGGACAAGGAATATCGGTGATAAGACCTCTTATTACCTATTTAGTCCTTTTTATCGAGACAATCGGGCACAGAGGTACCTCATTTTTGTTGACTATAGGTAGTCCATAGAGCTTAGGCATCTTCGGTTCAATTTGGCACTGTATCCTGGTAGTCGCTTCTTCTCTCTAGCACGCTTCAAAACTACCGATAAACGAAATCTGCGCAGTCATTGAGCCCGTGGCTAGGGGCTTGTAGGCCAATTTTTGCAGGAGGTACTCATTCAAACGCTGGAATCTTTTTGTGTCTAAAAATAACCATGGATGAAGCTGAAAGATACTCACCATTAGAACTCCTCCTATATAATGCTTTCTAATTGAAAAAAAACTCAGCATATAGGTTAACTTTTTCAGTAGATTAGTCACTGACCATAAGTCTTTACTTCAGTCAATCTCTTCTGCTAAGCCGTCTCGCTCAATTTTTTTTCTACCCTCCAGGCGAGCTTTTCGAATACCTCGTCTCCAACGGTCGGATGAAAGAGAAGGAGGCGAGAGTGAAATTCCGTCAGATTGTCTCCGCAGTGCAATATTGCCACCAAAAGAACATTGTCCACCGAGACTTGAAGGTTATTCTTCCCCCGCCCTCTGTATCCTTTTTGCGCCACTGCCTTTTTTGTTTCGCGTGCTTCCGGTGTGTGTGCCTAAATCTAGATCAGGTGTTATCTGTGTTTGCATTTGTGAAAATTGTGAAACCGCAGTTGTCAGTCCAGTCTCCTGTTCGGGCGGACCGGCGCACCCTTCCATGAAAGTTCAACCGTCGCAAATGTTGAATTTGTTCACCGTTGCCCCACCAGCGCTGACCCGCACCTGAATTAGTTTATAGTGAAACAGACTTGCGCATTTCCTCTTTTCTCGTCCGATGGCGAAGCAGAGTGACGAAAACTGCATGTGGTCTCGGGCACAGTAACTGACAAAGCTGAATGGTTGGTCTACGCGTGCCGCACCCAACCTCGGTAGTGGTGGTGGTGGTGGATTGGCTTTTTTATTGCTCTTTGTCGGCACATATCTGAGGCCCAGGTTCATCTATCACATGTGCCCTTCCATCTGCCATACTGACGAGGTACAATCACCGGTGTATTATGCCTAAAGCAACCCGAAGACTTCAGTTTATTACTGGACACGTGGCAAGTCTATTAATGCCTACTCGACCTGACTCCCCCGTTGCATGCTCCTATCGGTCCACATTTCAACTTTCCCCACGAGCCACGACAATTATTACTTGACGCGTTATTGCCCAAGCACGTACTGTGACTCGACTTGGTGGCCCACAAACATCGGTTACGTGAAGCAAAGAGACCAGAACTCGTCAACTACCTCGAACACTGCTGCAATTTCGCTTTCGACGACTGGTGTTTTCGCTTGTTGCCGAGCACAATACATCCAAAGTCTTAGAGTGGTGGTAACTAAACTTTCTATTCATCCCATCTACCTCAAGTATGGCTGTTGCGTACGGTTATCAAGATTCTCAGTCTGAACCCACCATACTGCCGTACACTGCGGAATCGTTTTCCCTGCAACGTCGATATTATTCTGTCCCCGGGACCATTCATTCTCTTTTTGAGACTACTTTTTGTAGCAGCAGAATTTGAATTCGTATGAAGCAAGTCATAATGATTGCTTTTCTGAGCAGAAATGAGTAAATCGAATTTATTTCAGGTAAATACCGAAGGACACGTGGGACTGCATGTCGCAGTGGCCAATTGGTTAGGCGTGTCTGCATTCCTCCAGGCCATCCACTTGCTGTGATGGTTCTCCGTTCGCCTTCAGCCGCGCTCGAAGCTTCAGTAAAGTCCTTTAACTAATGTTGGTTGAGATACTAGGTGTACGCGAAGAAGGAGACACGATCACTGTAACAAGAGCTTGAAGTTTCGAATTCTCTTATCAGAGCCAGTCACACAAAAGGTTAATAGGGGACACAATGGGCGCAGTATTTATAGGGCGTGGTTGCCAGGTGACCACATGCCTTCTGCATTAGGCAGTCGTCATGGTGTCTTAATTAATGCGATGATTACTTGTCGGTCCGTGCTCCAGCTGTTCATTGCCGTGATGTAATCACCGTTGTCGATCCTTGGCGTAACGATTACTCGATAATTCGGTCCGTAGCGCACTGCGCTGTATATACTCTGAGCCGAAACGGGGACCAATTTTTCTCACTGTACGCGTTAATCTGGTAGTTTTGGGCCAAGGGGCCCCAGCCGCGCCAGCCACCTACGGTCTCTCTCATGTCCAATTTTCATGGCTGTCATGACACCGGGCTCAGGTGGGGGAGGAGGAGAGAGTGCTGTAGATGCAGCGCAAGTCTACTATCACTGTAAACTAAATCACGATGATTGAACTGTCGTGTGTGAATGAGGTGACGAATGTGACGCTTCGTCCGGGGCGGTGCGGGGCCTCTGAAACGCCGTCATCCGAGCTTGCGACCTTGGGTTCTGCGCGGCGTAGCTGGAACCTTCAGACTGCACAACCTGTCGTGAAGGGCCGTGGCACTTGCAGCCTGTTGGTGTGAGTGTGTGCCACCGCCGCATATTACGAAAGGAACTTGCTTGTTGCAGTTTCTCAGTGACTCACCAGTCGCCTCCGTTGTCATAGTTTTTTTTTCGGTTTGTAGTCTCTCGTAAGCGCCTGGCCTGCTGGTGCTAAGCGCATTTCCCCACCTCATTTCGAGGCCTTAGTTTAACCTGTGGGCATTACACACACACACACATAGGATAGTTCAATCGTCGATTTCGATGAGATCCATCGTTTGTTTCACAGCAGGGTGCTGCAGGTACGGTGGCTTACGCGGGATTTAGTTTAAAGTGATAGTAGACTTGCGCTGCAAATACCGCACTCTCTCCTCCCCCACCTATATCCGGATTCAAGGCAGAGTCAAGAACACCGGAGATGGTATAGGGCGCAGGTGGCTTGCGCGGCCGTGGCCCCTAGGCATGCCACCACGTTCGGCATTCGCTATGGGAGCGCAACCCGAATAACGCGTGCCGTGGCCTGATGTGGCCCCCGTGTTGGTTCAATGCATCTACCACGTTGCCCGTTTAGGGGGCACGAACGCACACGCCAGTTCGACCGTTGTGTTCGATGATGTCCATCGTATTCTCTGCAGGGACAGTGACTTGCGCTGGATTATAATGAGAGTAGACTTGCGATGCACCTACCTCACTCTCTGCTCCTCTCTCTCAAAATGGACACGGTGTCAAGACAGAGTCAAGAAGCCGGGAGATGGTAGAGGGCGCATGACCACGCACTGGTCCTACTCCAAGCAAGAGCGCAACAGCAGAAGAGAGGGGCGGCTCGGATCCCAACTGAGTGGGACTGTCATCAAGGTCACATTAAGAAGGAGCCATTGCAGCCTGACTCTAAGTCAGCTGACCACGCGGTCCGAGTTATCTTATCAGTTGGCAACCTTCCAAGCCACGGCTTTTAACGCACCGTGAGAGTTTCAAGCGCATCAGATTGTTTTACAGTGTGGAAAATGCGCTGATCCGTTGACCTCATTTTCTCCCCCACCCCCACAGTCTGACAACCGTCCGAACCCGTCATTTGTTTAATGCGTGAATGGGTGCATTGGTTGACGGTCGGCGTACGCGTCATCGCACGCCATAGCACAACCTGGCCTCCATAGCGCACACACCAGGATTGACTAAATCAGGGGATATGGAGGAGGCATCGCCGTCTGACTCCCAGTCCACTGGTCAGCCACTCATCACCCACAACACGTACACTGGGCGGACGGCGTGGTCTGGCGTAAGCGTCAGATTGGCAGCCTATCAAGCCACGGTTTTTAGGAAACCGTGATATTCGCAGGTATGATGATGAGGTATGTGCGGGTGTTGTGTATGTATTAGTGAAGGTGTTGTACGCTGATGTGGTTTATCATCCGGTCGTTTACCGAAGGTTGTCGTGGAGGCGCATGTGTCATAATAGGCCCATGCGGTGTGTAAATGGGCGGGAGCAGTGAGGGCAGTGAAGGGGGGCACGTCGACTGTATGTCGGAGCCCCAGGCACTGGTTCACCAGCCTCCGTGCGATGGATTCGTAGGTAACCGACCAGGCCGATGCGTGAGTTGAATTTGCGGGTGCGGTGTGGGTAGGAGCAATTGGGAGGGGCTGATGGAGTGTCATTCGTGGTAGTGGGGGTGAGAGTGGCAGGAGCGGAAGGTGTGCATGGGGTATCGGTGTTGTCGGCATTGTGAAGATTTCCGCTGTCGTGAATGCGCATGTGACCGATCAGTCCAATTTTATGAGGGAATGCGTGAGGGCAGTGGATGCGGTAATCTCTGCTGTGGGTTGGTGCTCCAGGCACTGGTTCACCAGTCTCTGTACGATGGATTCGTAAGTGACCGTCCAGGCCAATGCGTGAGGTGAATGTGCGGTCCCAATGAGGACAGTTTAGGAGAGAGTCCCCATCGCCGATGGTTGTGACGGCGGCGGCAGTCGTGGGGGTACCAGATGATGAGTATTGTGATGTGATCTCTATGATGGTTGGAGTTATGGAATTGATGCCAGGGTTGAAAGTGGGGGGTCCGAATGATGGTTGGCAGAATTTGGAATTATGGGATATCTGGTGCATTGCGTCCGAATATGTCCGAACAGGCCGATTAGCGTGCGGAAGGTGTGTTGAAAGTGCGGGCATATTGGAAGGGCTTGGGCATTTGCAGTGTTGGTCCTGGACGCTGTTAACTTTCGTGCCGCTCTTTTGGCCTTTGCGGTGGCGATCCGGTTGGATTCCGCGATTGCTGCTCCTGTTTTCACTGTCCTCCTCCAAGTCCGACGGTTTCTGGCGGGGTCCTCCCAGGTCACCGGGTTGATCTGCATTTGTTTCAGGGAGGTCTTAATAGCGTCCTTTGAGCGTCGTACTTGACCCCCTTTTCGATGAGAACCCGTGGCGACATCTGCGTAGAAAATTCGTTTGGGTAGTCGTTCGTCGTTCATCCTCACAAGGTGGACGCTCCAGTGTAGTTGCAGTTGTTTCAGCTGAGCATAAATGCTTAGAAGGCCTGTTCGTTCCAGCACATCCTTGTCCGGGATCCTGACTTGCCAACTCAGCTTTAGTATTCTGCGGAGAAATCTGAGGTGGAAGTGATTGAATTTTGCGCGGTTGAGGAGAATGCGGGCGAAGATCTTTCCAGCGATGTTCAACAGCGAGATTCCTCGGTGGTTGTCGCAGAGTTGGCGCTTCCCTTTCTTCTTGTAGAGGTGGACAATGGTGGCGTCTTTAAAATCCTGAGAGACTTGTCTTTGGTGCCACATCTCGTGGAAAAGCACTGTGAGTCGGTTCATCAGTTGGGGTCCGCCATGCTCTTAAATCTCAGCAGGGATCGTGTCCGAGCCAAGTGATTTCCCGCTGGATAGTTACTGCACGGCTCTGATTTTTTGGGGAGAGGGCGGAAGATCAAGTTCGGCATATATTTCCACTTGAGGCAGGCGATCGATGTTGGCATCGGAGATGGTGGAGGGCTGGTTGAGAACGCTTTGGAAATGTTCCGCCCATCGCGTCAGGATTTACGTCTTCTCGGTGAGCAGCGTCTTGCCGTCGGCACTGAGAAGAGGGGCTGTGCCTTCGACGGGAGGTCTATAGACAATCTTGGTGGAGGTGAAGATGTTCTTCCATTCGTTCCATTCCGCGGACCCTTGGATTTTCTCGGCTATGTACGTCATCCGGGCATCCTGCATCTCCCGCAGCCGTTCTTGTACAAGGCGGCGACTTCGGTAGAAAGCTGTCTTGTTTGCAGTGGTAGGGTGATCGACCTAGGCTTTGTGCAACTGGTTCTTCTCGACGAGCAGAGCGTTGATGGCTGCGTCGTTGTCGTCGCACCAGTCTTGGTGCTGACACCGTGCGTAGCTGAGGACATCCAAGGTGACGGATTGAATGGCGTCCCTCAGCTGCTACCAGCGATCCTCCAAGGAGGTGTCCGCGTCGGTGACTGGAAGTTTGGCAAGTCGGTTTGCCAGTTCGTTGCTGAAATGGTGATGGTGAGCATGCACATTCAACAAAACAGTATTCAACTCGCCTGGTGGTCGTTTACCTTGGGGTCTCCTGCGTGGTTGTAAAGGAAGCCTCATCTTGGAGATACCGAGGCGGCGATCCGTCGGCATCAGGGATCGCCTTTGTCACCAGCACGTGCTGTTGATCTCGCCTCAGGACGAGAACGTAGTCCAAGAGGTGCCATTGTCTCGACCGGGGATGCACCCAGGTCGTTTTTTGCTGCATCGGGAGGCGGAAGAAGATGTTGGTCAGAATCAAGCGGTGTTCGGCGCAAGTTCGTAGGAGAAGACCGTTGTCATTGAATCCATCGAGACCATGGTGACCCAGCACTGCTCTCAAGTGGCACGGCCTGTCCCAACGCAGGCGTTGAAGTCATCAAGAACACTTAACTTATCCGCCTTCGGACAGTCGCCAGGATAGCGTGTAGATCCTTATCGAATTTGCTCTTTTTCCCGTCGGAGCTCGTCTGTGCGGGTGCGTAGGCGCTGATGATGGTGGAAAACTTGTCTTCGTGAAAAGGCAGACGAAGGCTGATCAGGCGATCTTTTATGCTCTGTGGTAAACAGGACAGACGTCCCCCGATGTCCCTCCGGATTGAGCAAAGGACGACACTAGCGTCTCGTCGCTCTGCCTTTGGCCGGCCGCTTCAGAAAAAGGTGTAGCTGGCACCCACCTCCTCCAGCTGACCCTGCTCAGGGAATTGGTTCTCGCTGAGAGCAGCAATATCTACCTTGTAGCGCGCTAGTTCCCGAGTGACTAGCGCCGTCCTCCGTTCCCTGTGGTTGCTCTTGGGATTATCTAAAAGGGATCGAACATTCCAGGCTGCTAGAGTGAGCAAGCTCACTCGAGCATTCTGGGATGTAATCCGGAGGGTACGGTATAGGGAATAAGAAGATGAATTGTTCGTATTGTTTAAAGTTTTTCGACCGCATGACTTGCAGTCTGCTAGCCACGGTCTGCCGCAACTGTCGTGAGACCCAGCATTTTTTGGGGCACCTTTTTTAGCCCCGTCCCCTGCGAGGGGGTAAGCAGTGCTGTCCTTAAAAATGGCTGCTTGGTCAACCCAGGTGGCTACCGAACTCCACTATGGGTCACGATTTGGGTTAGTAAGAGAAAGACTGATTAGCCTGGGCCGCCTACGTGATTACATGTCACCCCCGTCGTGTGACGTTTTCGACCGTTAGGGATGAGGGAAGGGTGAGGAGGGGAGATTAGTAAAAGAGGGTTAGGAGAAGATAAAGGAATGGGATGGAGAGAGAGGGGAAAGGGCAGGGTGGACGGGAGAGCGAAAAGCGCAGGCGGAAGGGAGCAGGCGTACCGGGTGTGGAGGTTTACACCGGAGACCCTCAGCTGGTTTAGCCCGCTGATCGTGGCGATTGCCCGGAATGTGTCCGCTGGGAAGAACCAGCTTCGAGGAGCCACAGATGAGAGTTGGGTACCAGCTAGAGGCGGCCACAGGCGCATTCACCTATAAGAGACAGATAGAGTAACAAAATACTACCTGTGTGATGCTACCCCTACACCCACAAACACACGCACACCAGGGCAGAATAAATTTATTTTTGCTTACAATCCAGCCTTTGCAGATGCGTCTGGCCCGCATGTGTGCACGCATATATGACATGTTTCGAATGAACTTTTTCGTTTGCTTTCTTTCCGGACTGTGATTTTTCTTCGCGCAGCCTGCGCATCTGATCTGTTAGTTGTGTAACATGTTTTACCTCTTGAGTCTTAACTCTGACTCATGCTCGCCACAGCCTCGTTTGTTTATATCATTTGGCGTAAAATCAGTGACCTACAGGTATTTGAAGTAGTTTTCTTCTGAGCCCCTCAGACTCTAGCGATGCACTGTCATCCTCCCTGTCCAATTCGTTTTCAAGGGCGATACGGCAGGGAATAGAACACACCGCCGCCCCCCCCCACCCATGTGTTATCCCGCGTAAGTCCAGGGAGTTTCGCTTTAATGTTAGGGTTAGGACAGAGCCCCCTGTACTACGAGTTTTGTGTGATTTATATCCTCGGGTCTTACAGCCCGGAATCGCCGCTTCCATGGGTCTCTTAATTCACTTTGTCAACCTGTTTTCTGCACCTTTTACTTGTTCACCTTCAATGAACCCTGTCGAGTTTCGTGCGCGTGGGCGTATCACCTCACTACCTTGGAAGAATTTATCCTTTGAGGGCTAATTTTCCGTCATTCTTGTTTCTGCTGCCTTTGCTTTGAGGTCAGTACTCCATTCTGGCCACCTACCTCGCACTTTTTGTCAAATCCTCTGAGCGCTTTACCACCCGGGGGTATGCTCGAATTCTCTCTCAACATAACCTACGTTGTCACCTCAATGACGTCGGATTCTCCGATCTTACCTAGCGCTACGACCGCTGGCACCTGATGTCGAATTTAGTTGATTTTTTTGCAGTTTCCTTTTATGGCCGTGCGTGCGCAGTGACGCAGGAAAAGAAGATAAATTGTTGACCTGTAGGTAGCTTGTCCGCACACACACGACAGTTAGACCGTCTTTGTCCGACGATGTCCACAGTATGCTCCATGGGAAAGTGGAGCAGAGACGGTGACTTGCGCGTGAATTAGTTTTAAGTGATAGTAGCCGTGCGATGCAGCTACCGTACTCTCTCCTCCCCCACCTGAACCCGCTGTCAAGACAGAGTCAAGAAGACCGGAGGCAGGAGAGGACGTAGGTGGCTGGCGCGGCCGGATCCCCTAAGTCCTAGCCGCCCCTAGGCGTGCCACCACACCTCCCATGTTCGGCATTTGTCAGCGGAGCGCAGTCCGAATAACACATGGCGTGCCCTGATGTGGCCCCCGTGTTGGTCCAACGCATCTACCACTTGGCCCGTTAACGGGGCACACACACATACCCGGAACCTCGCTTTTTGCTCATTTTTTGGGATAGCAGAAGGGGGAGGCATTTACTGTCAGACTTTCCAGTAGACAGTCCGTTCAGGCGCACCTACAGGCTGCGGTACTCTCTGCGCCCTGTGTTCTCGTGCCCGGACTTCCTATTGGTCCCCACTCAATGCCGCGTCTCCTGGGTATCGTTACTTTCGCCCGAACGAGCCTAAATGTTGATCATCGGATGGTTAAAATTTTTAAGGATGCCGCTGATCTTGAAGCCGCCACAGCTGTAGGGTTGATGATGTCCGTAGACGGGGAATTGCAGTCGGTCTCTCAAGTGTCTCGATTTATCAGCGGGAAACTGGGACTCTTCATGTGTGCGTCCATGATACTTCCCTCATGCTCTCACTGCCGTTCTTCAGAGCTGGTTGACGTATACATATTTTAGAATGCGAATAGGTTCTTTGGGACCAAATAGGAAACTGCATTAGTAAGTTTTCGACGCTGGTTCCCAAGGTCTCCGCCGTCACAGTAGACTAGTAAAATTTCAAAATCGAAGATGTTGACCCCAGTTGTTGCGATAAAATGAGAGAAGGCATTACCTTCTTATGTATATATATACCTCACTGCACAAGGCATATGGCGTACTGATGATCGGTAACAACCGTGAAACACCTGTCTACGTCTTGCCTGTTGCAACTTGAGCAACATATGTGTGCATTTATTTATTTATATATATATATATATACATATATATATATATATATATATATATATATATATATATATATATATATCGCGTTCATCATCTCCTGAAGAAGACGAAGAAGATGAGGGGGCGAGTTCATGGACCAAATTGTATTTGTACTGACGTTTCGAAAGCCTTCTCGCTTCCATCATCAGAGTAAAGTGCTTGCTGCTCCTGGTGGTCTTGAGTTGGTGCTGGAGGAGCAGATTTACCACTTGTTGCCGCATGGCGTTTTTACACTCCTCAACAGCATCGCACTTCTGGAGCGCCGACTCGAAGGATGCGATGAAGTCTTCTGGTCGAGCATCTTTCGTGTTGAATTTTGCGTCATAGGATAGAACCGCTAGTTGTTGCTGAGTGAGCCGATGAGAAGACAAGTTGTGAACCAGGGCACCATCGGAAAAGGTTTTCTTTTTTCGGACGGATTTTTTCAAATTTCCCAGACAGCTGGTCATCACGTGATTTGCGATGACGCCGTGCACTATCTAGGATTGCCGTTTTGAGGGTTTCCAATTCGTAAAGGAGTGTCGACAAGACGACGGCCTTGTACATCTTCAGTTTGGTGTTCAGGTGAATACCGTGGCGATTCCACACGGAGTACTGCAGCCGGCCGAAAGCCTGACTAGCTTTGGAGGAGATCCGTTGGGCAACCCTCGTCATCGATTCTCGTGTTGCGCGACATCGTGCTTCCTAGATAAGCGAAGGTTTCCACGTTTTTTGAGTAGAGCACCGTTGACATAGATTCGAGGAGCATTGTATTCCGCGCTGGGTGGCGGCTGGTGCATGACAACCGTTTTGGCTGTACTGATTGTTAATCCAAAATCGGCGCAGCCTCCGGCGAAGAGGTCCATGCTCCTTTGCATGTCCTCCTCTGTCACGGTGTTAAGGGCGCAGTCGTCCGCGAAGAGCAAGTCATGGACTGTAGTCCATAGAAACACGCGTTGAAGCCGGCATGCGCCGACTGTTGACAAGGCGGGCGGCAAAGATCATATCGGTTGTTCATCGGTGTCGGCGGAAGCCATATTGTCTTTCCGGGAGCAGGCCCTGCTCTAGGTGACCGTTCAGACGATTGAGAAGGATACGGGCGAAGATCTTCCCGGCGATGTTGAGCTAACGAGATGCCTCTGTGATTATCACAGAGTTGCCGGTTCCCCTTCCGTTTGTAGAGATGGACGATGGTCGCGTCTTTGAAGTCCTGAGGAACTTGTCCTTGGCACCACATCTCCTGGAAGAGTGTTGTGAGTTCTACCATCAGCCGGAGCCCACCGTGCTTGTAGACTTTAGGTGGGATTGCGTCGGATCCTGGTGCTTTACCGCTGGAAATCTGCTGCACGGCCCGGATGGTTTCTGGTAGGGAAGGCGGCAGATCCAGGTCATTGTTCGTGTCCACTTGAGGGAGCCGGTCAATGGCAGCATCGGAGATGGCTGATGACCAATTAAGGACACTTCTGAAGTGCTTGGCCCAGCGCTTCAGAATTTGCGATTTCTCTGTCAGCAGTGTTTTGCCGTCAGAGCTAAGCAGCGGAGCGGACCCCTTGATGCACGGGCCGTAGATGGCCTTGATGGCTTTGAAAAAGTTTTTCATTTCATTGCGGTCCACATACCCCTGGATTTCCTCAGCCTTTCGGATCATCCAGGCATCCTGCATCTCTCGCAACCGTTGCTGTACAATGCACCGGCATCTGAAGAAGGCTGCTTTGGTGGTGTCAGTCCGATGGTCCATGTAGGCTTGGTTTAGTCCATTCTTCTCCGCAAGTAAGTTGCTGATGTCGGCGTCATTGTCGTCAAACCAGTCCTGGTGTTGACGGCGTGCGCATCCGAGGTCATCGAGGGCGGTGGACTGGATGACATTTCGCAGTTGACACCATCGTGTCTCCACGGTAGCGTTATCATCTGGAGCATGCAGGTCCTCCAGTTTCTCGGTTATTTGGTTGCTGAAATCAAAACAGTGAGCAGGCAAATTAAATAAAAGAGTATTTAACTTACATGGCGGCCTCTTACCTTGGGGCCTTCGTCGGGTTGCAGTCGGAGCCTCATCTGGGAGATGACGAGGCGGTGATCTGTCCAACCATCGGCATCGCGGATCGCCTTGGTTACCAGCATCGTCCTGTCGATCTCGCCTCCGGACGAGAACATAGTCCAGCAGATGCCAGCGCCGCGACCGAGGGTGCATCCACGTGGCCTTCTCCCGCGTCGGAAGGCGGAAGAAGGTGTTGGTCAGCAGGAGACGGTGTTCCGCACACGTGCGCAGAAGAAGGAGGCCATTATCGTTACAGCTACCGAGACCGTGGGGACCCAGCACTCCCCTGCCAGGCAGCGTGGTCCGTCCCGACGCGGGCATTGAAATCACCAAGGACAATTAACTTGTCCTCTTTCGGCACAGTCGCCAGCAAGGCGTGCAGGTCCTCGTAGAATTTGTCCTTCGCCGCATCAGAGCTCGTCATTGGGGAGCGTAGGCGCTGATGATGGTGGCGAACTGGTCTCCCCTGAAGAGGCAGGCGGAGGCTCATCAGGCGATCATTGATACCCTGCGGCAGACAGGGCAGACGTCCCACGATGTCGTTACGAATGGCAAAGGCAACACCAGCGTCGCGTCGCTCTGCCTTTGGCCGGCCGCTCCAGAAGAAAGTGTAGCCGGCCCCCACTCCTCCAGCTGACCCTGTTCAGAGAATCGGGTCTCGCTGAGAGCAGCAATGTCCACCTTGTAGCGCACCAGTTCCCGAGCGACTAGCGCCGTCCTCCGTTCCGGCCGGTTGCTCTTAGGGATTGTCTAAAAAGGGAACGATTCCAGGCTGCTAGTGTGAGTGGACTCACCCGAGCAGCCTGGAGAGTATGGCGAGGGGGATGGGGACGGGGGTATTGTTGTTTGTTTGAGTTTTACGACCGCGTAGTTTGCGATCTCATGAGCCGCGGCCGGCTGCAGAAGACGTGAGAACCAGCAATTTTTTTAGGGCACATTTTCTAGCCCCCTTCCTCCGCGAGGAGGCAAGCAGTGCTATCCCTAAATAGGGCTGCCTCGGACATCCCAGACGGCTGCCGAACTCCACTATGGGTCACGGTTTTGTTTTAGTGGAAGAACGACCCGAGTTAGTTTGGGCTGCCTACGGGGTTGCTGTCGCCCCCACCGTAGGACTTTTTGAGAGGGGGAGGTGGGAAGTTCGGGGAGTCAGGCATACCGGGTGTGGAGGCACACACAACACCGGAGACCCCTCACCTGGTTTAGCCCGCCGGTCGTGACGGTTGCCCGGGTGTGGCCGCTGGGAAGAACCCAACTTCGAGGAGCCACAGGTGAGAGTTGGGTACCAGTTAGAGGCGGCCACAGGAGCATTCACCACCTGTACGAGACAAATGGAGCGACCAAATGCTATCTGTGTAGTGCTACCCCTAACTAGTACCCGTACACCCCTATGTATATATATACCTCACTGCACAAGGCATATGGCGTACTGATGATCGGTAACAACCGTGAAACACCTGTCTACGTCTTGCCTGTTGCAACTTGAGCAACATATGTGTGCATTTATATATATATATATATATATATATATATATATATATATTAAATAAAGTTGAGTTCTTTGGGAACAAAATAACTTTATTGTGTAAATTTTCGAATCTGGTGCCCCAGTTCGTCGTCAGACAAATGGGAGATGTACAGAAAACAGTTAACCTTAAATAATGCCTAACACAAGATTCTATGGTTGGCTAAAGTTTGAGCCAATAGACATCCGGAGTTTGAAGTTATCTGATCGATAGTGGCTGTTTTCGCCTCCACTTGACCTTGAGAAATTTGTAATTGGCATCTAAATCGATATGCCTGTTAATGCATGCCTCGTCTGGAGTGCATTGCCTCCAGGAATTCGCGGCCTCTTCTTGTTGGGCAGGCGCCAACGATGTGGGTATCCTCCCATCCAAATAGGTGTCCCTGTGTCCAGTGTGTGCATGGCTACCTGCGATAAAGGGTCTCGTCTCCCTCACCGCTAACTGATGTTCATGTAAACGGGTGGATAGAGATTTTCCAGTTTGGCCACAATAAACTGCATCACAACTGGTACACGGTATCTTGTAGACGACTTCTTTTCTATTGAAATAGCCAACCCTATCCTTAGGGTGTACAAGCTGGGTGCGCAAAGTTGTTGTTGGTTTGTGCGCTATTTGTATATTGTGTTTCTTGAGCTGTCTTTCAACGAGCTCAGATACATTTTTTTACATACGGGAGGGTTCGCCAGTTTGTTGTTTTTGATGCCTGGGAGGTCGTAGCTCTGGAAATACCTTTTCTTTTAATTGTTGTCGTCGCATGCATTGACGGACAAAGTCAGGAGGATATCCATTTTGGGGAAATAATTTGAAAAGGTATTTCATTTCTGTTCGATATATTTATCCATCGGAACAATGAGTTTTTGCTCGACTTAACGAGCTGTTAACAGAGCTGCGTTTGTCAGAGACATGGGGTGGCTACTCCCAAAATGTAAAATAACCTTGGAGTATATATCTTTACGATAGACTGAGGTATGTAGTGTCCCGTCTGTCTTCCTATGTACGAGGACGTCTAAGAAAGAGAGTCGTTTATCAACTTCTGTTTCAAGGGTGAATTGAATTCCTGGGAACGTGGAGTTCAGGCTTTTGTGGAGTGGATCAAGTTGATCTTTTTTGACGATAACAAATTTATCGTCTACGTAGCGTAGCCACAATCTCGGGTTAATTCTGCCGCATGGCGTTTTTGCACTCCTCAACAGCATCGCACTTCTGGAGCGCCGACTCGAAGGATGCAATGAAGTCTTCTGGTCGAGCATCTTTCGTGTTGAATTTTGCGTCATAGGATAGAACCGCTAGTTGTTGCTGAGTGAGCCGATGAGAAGACAAGTTGTGAACCAGGGCACCATCGGAAAAGGTTTTCTTTTTTCGGACGGATTTTTTCAAATTTCCCCAGACAGCTGGTCATCACGTGATTTGCGATGACGCCGTGCACTATCTAGGATTGCCGTTTTGAGGGTTTCCAATTCGTGCATCGTAAAAATTGACTGGCAAGTGGAAGAATTTTGTTCAATCATACGGCGGTATTTGTTAATTCGGACGTGACAATCTCGTATTAGCACCCTGATCATTCTCTTTTTGAAATCTTCCATCGTCCGCTGGCATAGTTCAGTGTTCACAGGCGGTCTATATGCGAGGCATTTCGGTAAGACGTTCTCGTCAAGACACCGGTGCAGGAATTTCAGCTGAGCGTAGGTGGATGACTCTCGCCTCGCAAAAGCCTCCCATCTGCGTGCCGAGTGGAGGGCTGTGCGCCCATAGCATAAACTAATATGCGTAAAGATTCGAGGTCCCGTTATCTTATCGCGTTCATCATCTCCTGAAGAAGACGAAGAAGATGAGGGGGCGAGTTCATGGACCAAATTGTATTTGTACTGACGTTTCGAAAGCCTTCTCGCTTCCATCATCAGAGTAAAGTGCAGCAAGCACTCCCATGTCCGGTTTCCAGTGTATGAAGATTCAAAAAGTTTTCTAGACAAATTAAAAGGAATCACAGTTACATCTGACGAGGTAATGGTTTTATTCGATGTGGTCTCGCTCTTCACCTCGATCCCCCTTGATTTAGCGAGATCATGCACTGAAGAACTACTCCACGCCTACGTCACTGATGTACCTGCCGATGCATTACTCCAACTCCTAGACCTTTGTCTAGAAACCAATTTTTCCTTCTCCGGCCAATGCTATCAACAACTTAAAGGAGCCCCTATGGGGTCACCCATATCCGGCTTCCTGGCTGAAGCTGTAATGCAGAAATTGGAATCGATAGCTCTCCCTGGTGTTAAACCAAAATTTTGGTTGCGATACGTTGATGATACATTTGTCATCGTCAAGAAAGAACTATTAGATCCGCTCCACAAAATTCTAAACTCAACATTTCCAGGAATTGAATTTACGTTCGAGACGGAAGCTGATGGACAACTCCCGATTTCTGGATGTCCTCGTACATCGGAAAACTGATGGATCACTCCACACCTCAGTTTACCGCAAAGAAACATATTCTGAGGTCATCCCTACACATTGAGAGTAATCATCCTATCTCTCACAAAAGGATTTCTGTCTACAGTCTCCTAAATCGAGCTAAAACACACTGCTCTGATGAACAAAGTTATCGAGCAGAAAATGAAATACCCTATTTAACTTGTTCTCTAAAAACGGATACCCACGTGACTTCGTGTATCGATGTCTAAAACATCAAGAATCCAAAAGAGAAAGGTATTTCAAAACACCACGGCCACCCAGGCACCCAAAACAATGACCTGGCGAACTCTCCCATACATTAAAAAAATGTATCTGAGCTTGTCGAAAGACAGCTTAAAACACCAGATACAAGTAGCACGCCACCCCTACATCTACTTTACGCTCACAGCTTGTACACCCTAAGGACAGGGTTAGCTACCTTGATAAAAAGGTGTTGTCTACAAAATTCCATGTTCCAGTTGTAATGCCGTTTATTGTGGCCAAACTGGGAAATCTGTCTCAACCCGCCTACACGAACATCAGTTGGCGGTTAAGAGACGAGACCATTTATCCCAAGTGGCTATGCATACACTGGAAACCGGACATAAATTTGCATGGGAGAAAACACGGATTGTTGGCATCTGCCCAATCAGAAAAAGGCCGTGAATTCCTGGAAGCAATGCACTCAGATGAGGCATGCATCAACCGGCATATCGATTTGGATGCCACATACAAAATCGTTAAAGAAAAATTCAAACGTGCACAACCAATCACGACGGGATGATGAAATACACTCAAAGCCTATTGGTTCGGATTTTGGGCAATCTCAGAAACCTTTTGTTTAACACGCTTAATTGATTAATTATTCCTGTACACTGCCTGTAGTCTGACGACGAGCTGGAGGACCAGTCTCGAAAATTTACGCATTAAATTTTCTATTTTTTCCCAAAGAATTTCGTCTTTTCTATATATATATATATATATATATATATATATATATATATATATATATATATATATATATATATATATATATATGCATATTAACATTACTGACAAAGACAAGGGAGACTGAAATGGCCATTTCTGGCTTATTATCCGTCATCAGCCAGTCATACCCAACCCCAGGCGCTGCGGCGCCCGAGACTCGAACTCGCAACCTGTTGGGCACTAGTTTAACCGTCTACCCTCTGCGCCACGAGCTCGTTGTCTTGCCGGTTTTGATCGGGAATATTAGCTATGGTAAGTAGGCGCTCACCGATCCGTTACAGGACTCACTCGTCCCGTTGTGCCTTAGGGCTAACTCTCGAGCCCCCCGGCGTTAGAGAGAGAGAGAAAAAATGTAAGATGCAATCGAAAATATTTACCATTGCATTTCTCTAAATCTCCTCATTACGTACTCGGAACCGCTATCTTCATTGCCTTCAATGTTGTTTTTGTTTCGATTTAGGCGGAGAACCTGCTCCTCGACGCCAACTATAACATAAAGTTGGCGGACTTTGGCTTTTCCAACAACTTTGCTACCAACAAAAAGTTAAACACTTTTTGTGGCAGTCCACCGTACGCGGCACCGGAGCTATTTCTGGGTCGTAAGTACACAGGCCCAGAGGTGGATGTCTGGTCCTTGGGAGTCATCCTCTACACCATCGTCAGCGGGTATCTGCCTTTTGATGCGCAGAACCTGCGGGTAGGCATACCTCACCTTCTCCCTACTCTTTTGCCCATTCGCTTCACCGCTAGGCGTTCCTTCTTGGTCAATACTATCGCCTTCTTTTGTCGTTCATTCCTTGTTTCCCCGCTTTCTCTTCGCCGTCTTGACCTGCGAAAAAGTTGTTCTATTCTTCAGCTCCTCCATCTTTTCTTTACCCCCCCCCCCCTGTTCCCCACTCTTCTCATATATATCCCTTTTTCCTTGTTTTTTTTTATCCAATCCATTTTATCCTCTTCCCCGACCCCTAAATATTCCACAATTTTCTTTTCCGGTTAATTCTGCACCTTTAGCCGCCTTCTTTTCTCCTTCCTGCTGTTAGTTTTTTTCCCAGTTTTATTTTTCCGTCCGCTCCCCTAAGTCCACCTCTTCTTTCCTGCTCGTCATCCTAACAGCGCCGGCACTGTCGCTGCTGTTTTTATAACTGCTAAGATGGTTTTACTTCTGGCGCAAGGCCGAAGCATCGAACGAGAGTTTTACTGTCAATATTTTGCAGGCACAGTGGTGACACGCAAACTTCGGCAACTTATCCTCACCTAGAAATGGTCCACGCTGCCTCCTGATCGGAGCTCTGCGGTATTGTGTCCAGCGTCCGCCCTTTGCTTCCTCGCTGCCGTTCCTCGGGTTAACTTTCTTTAAAAGCCCTTCCACTATGCGCCACCAGTCGGCGTTCCAGATAGCCCTACCTGCCGATTTTGGTTAATTGGTTCATAGTCCTTTTCTCAGCTTTTTAATTTTTAAGAGTGCATGCCTTCGCTCACACCTCCCTCTCCCCCTCCACCAGCCTTGACTCTATGCTGTTTCTTGTGCCCACAGGATCTCCGTGAACGCGTTCTCCGGGGCAAGTACCGGATCCCATTCTATATGTCTACCGACTGTGAAATGCTCCTTAAAAAGATGCTCGTCCTGAACCCGGAAAAGCGGTGTTCTCTTCTGGTAAGTCTGCCAGCTTCCGTCAGTTAGGTGGGCATTTGATAGCTACTAGAGGCCGAGTCATTTCCGTCTTTGTGTGCTTTTTACGGACTAGGCTACTTTTGAATATGCCTATTCGTCGCACTGGGGACCTAGGGAGTCGGTGTTTTTCGGATAAAATGGCGTTTGCCCCCAAATTCGTAACCCATTCGTGGTTGGCCATGCTGCGATAGTCTATCCTGACATAAAGCTCGCACTCGACTGCATTCACGTGAGTCCGTGGGACTGGTGGGCTATACACTTTATAATCTCACCAGTGTGCCTCGTTCACCTCGATATGTATGGTTTTGTTGGGAGTACCTCCTCAGTTGCAAACACGTATTAGCTACCGGACGGTTGTTAATACAATTTGTCCTGCAAACCGACAGCTCGGCCGTCGTGAGTGACGTAATCCACCGACTGCCTTACGGAGTACCAGCAGCTCCGGCGACTTGCACGTGAATTAATTTGAAATGAGGTAGGCTTGCATAGAGTCTAATGTGCTCTCCTACCTCTTCCTCTTCACATCGATAACAAGACCATGTCTAAACGGCCTCAGGTTGGCCTGCGCGCAGTAATTAACGTGCCGTCTACGCGTGCTACACACGACCTCGTACCCACAGTATGCGTCAGGCTCACTGCGCCATGCGACGGCAATACTGTATTTTGCCTTCGGTATTCATCCAGAACGTCAAGCTAGTGGGGCTCGTTTTCCGGTTATCGAGTCTGGTTCCTCACCGTCCCTGTATGTAGTCCGCCCGCATCGACAAAGGTGCACATTTATGGTGCGTCTTTCGGTTCGCTCAAACGGTAAGCAGATCGAGTTTCACTCGCTTCACTTATTTCTGCCCTCTTCGCCTTCATTTCTTGCCTTTCGCGTTCTTCTTTGCTGAAGCCCAATGGAGTGACCGGGGCTGCCCGGAATCGCCTTCCCCCTCCCCTCCCCTCATAAGTAATGCGTTGAGTAAAAGTCTTCATCGAAGGCTAGCTCTGTACTGAGCAGAACCTTGAGTGCGATGAGTAGGCAGTCGCAGGCAGTTGAAGTGCAATGCCACCAGACCAGCCTGGAATCAATCATGCTAATTGATCACGCGTACAATAGGTCACAGACCACAGCTGTATTGCCACGCACAGTCGGTGCTGTCTGTCTGCGCTCCACAGAAAGTATTCGTGTGCTGTCTGATGGTATCCTCCAACCTCTCGGTTGTCTGCACAGGGCGTGGGTGACGGTATCCACTTTCGAATGTATGTACTTCAGCAAAACATTCATCTATGAAACTGTTAACACGCTTTGGGTCAACTTGAAGACAACTAATGGTGTTGTGTATTTGTTTCTTGTGATACAGCTATGCGCAGCCATGCCTCAATTAATTTGCCCAAATTCACTGCTTTCCAGTGGCAAGACACGGATCCTGGAAACGGCAAATGGTCTTTTTACGCGTGCCACGCACGTGCTGGCTCCCAGTTCCACGGGAACCCGCTTTCAAGGAGGGGGCCTCTATTCACTCGTCGAGGACAGTTGTTTTAGGGGTGACGTTAAGAAGGAGTCATTATAGCCTGATATTCATTCCGGTGAACGTCTAAGTTATTCCACCTGTTGGCAACCATCAACTCAACATTTATTGACTCGTTTTAGTAGGTTAAACTTGTGTTAACTTGCTTATAGTATGGAAGACTCAAGTCGACTGACGGCTGACTAACACGACATCCTGGGTTTGAAGGTCACTGAGTCGCCCTGCAAGCCACAGTAAGAAGGAGCCATTGCGATTTTGGTTTCGTACCGAAGAAAGATTGAATTAGTCCTTCGGTCGGCGGTTTTCCAACTTGCAGCACTTGGCTTGTCGGGATATTGTCAGGCGGATTGTTATGATTAAACTGCGCGCTAAACCATTGTGGTTAAAGTTGCCTCAGCCTTGGCCTCGCTTCATTATCCTGTCGCAGTCTGTTGACCGATGGCCGAGAAATTTAGACCGGCGTGTGACATCAAGTCTCCTGTACAACCCCGTACCTCTTAATTGTATGGTACCTGTTAAGGACACACGCAGAGCCAAGTCACAATTCCAGTCACGTTCATTTCTATCCAGCACGCCTCCCCCTTTTGGGTGGACTACCTTCAAGCAATCTCTTACACGCAATGGGGATTTGTAATTGATGCACCTGATGACTTGAGGCGTTTTCGCTCACACCGCTTGCCCATGGCTTGATTTGCATGCCTAATTGCCTTCCCCTCCACTGTGCGCATGCAATGGTAGGTGCAGCAGGACGGATTTTAGACTGTCTTTGAGCCGGGGTTTCATTTACAGAGCAGAAGAACTCGAAGCCTGTTTCCCCCCTCCCACACAACATCTGTTTGCTGATGTGATAACCATTGACTGGGACTTCATACGTTCCGATACTCGGTCAGGACGATTCCAAATTAATGTTCTAGGTTTGGCGGAACGTTTTTCCAATTTCGTGGTCGTTGTTGTTATGCAGCATTCCTGTCTCTCTCACTCTCTACGTTCATTGTTCAAATTCGCTCGTTCTTTCTCTTTCTCTCTTCTTCGATGAGAAATTCCAGACCTTTTTCTACAAAAAGTATGCATGGGGATGAATGGCCAGCAGGTGTGTGGGACGCGTAGTTGGACCTTTTATCTCTGTCAGCCACTATGCCATGTCCGTCTTCAAATTGCCATCGTTTAGTTGAGCCAGTGTGACGCCTCAACAGCGGATGCTGCAAGTCATTGCTATGCCCTGGCGCTAGTGGTTGCCCGTTTTTCTGACAACTACTGGATGCAATAGGATCGACTGACACTTGTGATTCCGGAGTAGTTACTAATTTGGACAGGAGACGAGCCTGACCCCAGTTAGTGACCGTAACGGCGCCCGTGTGCAGGTCGGCAGTTAGTGACCCTGTCAATGTCAAATGTTTTAGGATGTCGCGAGTTTATCTCGTCCTCCAGAAAACAGCATTGTGTCAATATCTTGCCTTCCTTCATTGCGAACTGAGATCGCCTTTGATCTTAAAGTGTTAACTATCAACCGTAATGAAAAGTCGATTCCCAGGTGGTAATTTAAAGGACGAAAAGTCATTAACTAGTCGTTGTGTGTCCCTTCTTTCGACGAGGACGCGCGACGACACAATCTCTTACGACTTGATAGTTGACATTTGTGGTCTTTTTGTCAGTCGGTGCGCAGAAAGTTAGCCAGTTGGGCGTCCTAAGTGACGACCTTGCTCCGAACCCAAGCTGTTGTTGAGAAGACCGTAGGTAGGCCTACTTGCAGTGGCTAGCATTAGCGTGCCACATCCGACCTATTCTCTAATCTCTTTACTATATGGAGGTGGCAAGGACATGTTTATTGTGCCGCTGACGGCATTTGCACAACGCTCCATGTACCGAAAGAAAATTTTTCGGTTCCGGCAACAGGTCAGGTGGTGTTATCGCATCTGTATAAAGTGGGTGGGGTACAAATGCAGGCCAAATGGCTGCCTCGTTTTCTATCTGCGGGCTACTTTTGTTCTTCTCTGATATATGGCTCAACTCTGCCTTCAGTAGACTGCGGACACCTTAAGAGGGGGCATCCGGAATTCGACTTGTCACTGCCTATAAATACTTTATGTTCGAGCTCCGTTTGCGTTCCCTTTAGACCGCTTGCGGCCCATTGGGTATGTGACTTTCGAGGTTTGCAGTTCTCTGTTATGTTTATGTAGTTTGTTTTGTTCGTGGACGCACTGAGCTTTTTTGCGTCGCCCCCTTCACGCCAGTTCATACACGTGCGTTGGCGCGTGTGTGTGTGTGTTCAATTCTTTCCGCTCTTCTCCCCTCCCCTCCGCGCTGTCAATTCAGGCTGTCATGGAAGACAAGTGGACCAACATTGGATTTGAAGAGGACGTCCTGAAGCCCTTCTCCGAGCCTCCGCCCAACTACACCGATCCCACCCGATTAGGTAAATCCGCCCTTCTCTCTCTCTCTCTCTCTCTCCTTACTCTCTTGCTTTGTCCTCTTTGCATGAATTACGTCCCCTGTATCGGGCAACAAGCAGATCGCTTTGTGCCATCATCTTCGCGGACGGACTCAAAGTAGTCTACCTTTGGAACCTGGAGACCTGGGGGGGGGCTTCGAGTAAGGTGGGCACTGGTATGATGAAACTCCCAGTCTGTTGGATGATGGTACTACGTAGGGGGTAGAAGATGACAGCATAGGTACTAACTTAAAGCCCAGACGCACGTGTTTTGCCAGTATTCTGCAGCTGCGATACGTTCAGCTCATCAGTAAATTCCCCAACGTTCTACGTGTATCTTCTGGAAGATAGTGCACTCACTGCCTCTTGCTCAAAATAGACCGGTTGGTTGTGGATCACACGCGTCATCTTGCAGGCCAACTTTAGGACCAGGCGATCATCGAAACCCTCGTTGCTCCGCCAGGCAGCAGCAGAAACATCAGCGTAACACGTGTCTAGCTAAAAGCCCAGACACGTGGGCTTTTAGCTAGTATCTATGTCGGAAGTACGGTATAATATATGTGCCATATAAGATTCATACTACTTTGTAGTACTACTTGTTTGTAGAATGGGCATTACGTGGTTATTCCACAGTGGTTGATTGTCTTCGACCAAAATGTTCATTGAAATTTCGGGTCTGACCCTGAAACGTCATGTCCGAATCACCTGACTCCATGTCCTGCACTTAATAATTTCAGAAATTATTTAATTGATATATATGTATATGTTATATATATATGAGGAGTATATATATATATATATATATATATATAAGGAATGGAACCGACAAAGACAAGGGAGACCGGAATGGCCATTTCTGGCTTATTAGCCGTCATCAGCCAGGTGTCATACCCAATCCCAAGTGTGGCACACCCGGATTCGAACCCGCGACCTTGCAGTATTTGAGTCGAACGCTCTACCATTGAGCCACGGGCCTGCTTGTTTTGTCGGTTGTGATCGGGAATATGATGATATGTGATTATCGATTCAGGAACATGACAGCCTCTTGTTGTGTTTTGAGCTAGACTTAGAGTTTCAGGTGGTTGCATAAGACGTAGCATGATGGATTTGAATCGACGGAGATTGATCGGTTATTTCTGGAAAGTATTAGCCGTCATCAGCCAGTCATACCCAATCCTTAAGTGTGGGGAGACACTCAGATTCGAACCGCGACCTTTAGAGCTTCTGAGACGAATGATATCGTTAAAATGAAACAGCCAGATTGAATATGATAGTGTAGTTACCACGATTCGCTTAGAAGATGATAAATTGTTGTGCCCTGGAACTCAGATCAGAGTATTTCATAGGTAGCGTCGTATAGCGACGTGTAGCATGGCGTTGATAATTTGAATCGATTAAAGAGAAGGAGAATGTTTATTAGTCAGTTAAAACATACTAATTCAGGCACCTGGATTGAACTCGCGAGCCTGGTATTGAGTCGAACGTTGTTATTGGTTACGGGTTGTTAGGTAGCCGAAGCCAGATTGAATATGAGGAAATAAATGATCTGCCATGAACATGCATGTTCCGTTGTACCCTGGAGCTCGACTAGAGCCCGCAGGCGGTCGCATAGCGACGTAGCATATGATGGAATGGAAGGCACAACGGAACATGCATGTTCCTTAAGCAGATCGGTGAGCCTCACACTATCATCATATCTCCGGGATCACAACCGACAAACAACGAGCCCGTGGCTCAATGGTGAGCGTTCGACTCTCAAATGCCGTCATTAAAGGTCACGGCTCGAATCCTGCAGTGCGCAATACACTTGGGATTGGTATGACTGGCTGATGACGGCTAATAAGCCAGAAATGGCCATTCCGGCCCCTTGTCTTTGTCGGTTCCATTCTACTCATATGCTACACGTCGCTATGACCGTCGGCATGAGGGCTCTAATTCGGAGTCTAGCCCAGCGCACATGGCATGTCTTTAAGCAGATCGGTGAGCCTCACGCTATCCCCAACGTATTCCCGACGTCACAACCGACATACCGTACGAGCTCCGTGGCCCAGATTGCAGAGCGTTCGTCCTCAAATACCAAAGGTCGCGGGTTCGAACCTCCAGGTGCGCTACTACTTGGGATTGGCATGACTGGCTGATGACGGCTAATAAGCCAGAAATGGCCATTCCGGTCTCCCTTGTCTTTGTCGGTTCCATTCCATCATATGCTACACGTCGCTATGCGACCGCCTGTGAGGGCTCTAGTCTGAGCTCCAGGGCACAACGGAACATGCATGTTCCTTAAGCAGATCGGTGAGCCAGTCATACCCAATCCCAAGTGTGGAGTCAGCAGAGGAGTCGGCTGGCTGGTATCCTGCAACTCCCCGCCCGAAATTGCACGTTGTTCAGAAGGCGACGTTAAAGTGCTCCTTGTCAGAGGCGATGATGAAACGCTCCGTGTCCGTGGACAACATGAGGAGGCCTTTCTTCGCTTAGTACAGCGTGCTCGTCACTTGCTGAGTACCGTAGATTGCCTAACTCGTGAAATGTCTATATCAGAATTTGAGGCAGTAGCTGACCACGCATTTTAATGTGTTATTTTTGTTTGTTGTATTGAATTGATGCACAAAAAAGTTTTTTAATAATAAATAGTTCACTTCAGATCTGTTTATTTAAGGGAAAACGGGGTCAAACAGGGCCAAATCGGACGTTTTTCTATCCATGAATCTTCCTATGCTATTTAAAGCTCCGGATCAATACTTTTTGTTTTTAGGTGTTGAATTGTAAACTGACATTAATATGAGACTACAAATGTTACAACAACTTTTTTGAGAGAACGAAAAATTTGGTTTTGCGTTAAGGAAAATCGGGTAAATGCAGGTATAATAAATAACATTGTTTTCCGAAAAACGAGAGCACATTCAGTCTAAAAAATTAATTTTGCAAATTTTTGACATTTTTTATCAATAACCCGCCGTAATAAACTTGTTTGAATGTACTTTGTTTTACCACACCGATAATTAGGACCTTAAACGATCATATATACAAGACGCAATGAGATGCCTCCACTTTTCGCTATCACGTCGTACATGAAGCCTGCCAATACGATTTCGATCATGCCAATGAAATGGATTTTCGTCACGGATTGCAACTTAACACGAAGCTAGCGTTTTGTGGCTCGCGGGCTTGGTCGTGTGAGCAAGGGGCTAAAATGCTTGTTCAGTCCTCGCGGCCAAACTCACTCCTGTTTCTGTCTATCAAGTTTCGCAAGGAAATGATTTTATAAATAAATGAGCGTACATTTTATGCGAGTTTTCCTTACTGCAACACACTTTTGGGTACCACCCACTACCACCTATTGAGTTGCCGTATTTTATTAGAAACAGCTTCTGGGCAGCTGCCTTCAGGAGTGCCCGTAAAAAAGCTACTTTCGAAGTGCCTGTAGACGGTTGTACACGACTTTTCCATTAAACTGAAAACATCGCCTCCCCTTGTTTTTTTCTTGTCTCGCAGACAATCCTCATAGGAGTTTGATTAAGCCGTCGTCGTGTATTAGTTGCGCACAGGTTCCCACCCAGAAAGGTCTTGAGAACCAGCTTTTAATGGTGTGGTTCTGTTGTCCTAATGCGTTTTCTTCCTTATTTTGGTTTGACCTGCCTCATCACATCTCTCCTCTCACATGCACACCTACCCCGCAGGCTTTTAAACTCCAGCTCTTGAAGGTCATCTCGACCATAAAAACCCATTTGTTCCACTGGGTTTCCCTCTCTGCATGCCTCACGCCGGGCTTTTAGGTGGGGCCACGCCCTACAGTTGACATTTTTGATCTGAGTGGAGTAGTTTTGCTCCTCTTTCCCCACTCATTGATGCATGCCTACACCTTATGCTCTGACTTAAACACACACCCACACCGCCTTATCCCTTAGCCATCATGCAAGAAATGGGTTTCACCTGTCGAGAGATCCAGGACGCCCTGGAGAACAACAAATTCAACAATGTCACTGCCACCTACCTGCTTTTGGGTGACACCTCGCAGCCCCTGCGGGTCCCCAGTCGCAGCGGCCTCTCGTCTACCACCTCTGCGCCGGACAACGCCTCCCTCACGGCCACCGTCTCACCGGTCCAACGGGAGGAGAGTGAAGGAGCGCCTGGTGAGTTGCCCATTCTGACCACCGGCTGCCTGCGCACAGAAGGCCCTCACTGTAGGTGGCTTCCGAAGTATTTATTCGTGTCTTCTGCTGTGTTTAGTGTAGCAGCTAACTCGAAAAGGACAGTATGCGGTCCTCCCAAGGCAGAGGTTCGAACATTTGCCAGGCTGCTTATTTCGTAGCTGACCTTCAAGCTGGCCGTCAAGCGTGGAAAAGCGGGATATGCGGTAGCTAGAATAATTGACAGCCTCTCCTTCCGGACGTCACAGTAGAAGCAACTATCCTCACCTTACGACCTAATGACGACCAGGCAAGCGCGCTGCTGGTCGACAGTGAATCGCGGCTACCAACGTCTCCAACCTAGCCTGCTGGGCTGTAATCGATCTAATTGCGGATAGCCGCGAAGAGTGGGAACTCTATGTTCAGTAGCTTTGTGATAGTGTTGCATCCCCCAGTCTGTGCATGGCTACTTCGGGTTATGAATCCGAAGCCCCACGCAGTCGTAACTCACGTTTCGAGTGGATTTCTTCTCTCCTGCCTCATCTACTGCAACCCTCCTCGTCCTTACTCATAGTTCTCTATTGAACATTATTGCGCCCCTTGTTCCGTATTTTCATTCCTTGGGCAGGTGACGAAGAACCTGCGCATATTAACTTCCGGCCGTCTTACATCGGTGTCCTGAGCTGGCCTCTCATTGCGAACGGTCGTGCACGCAAAATAGAGTTGGTGTACTTTGAGGGATTGTTCTCAGATGGCGGTTGCTCGTTTTGTAAGCGCAGAGTTGAGCATGCTCACATACTAACAGGAGTGGTGGTTTGATGTAGGTCTGTGCCGATGGGTTTATCGTGACAAAGCTCTAGGAGGCCTTCCAAAAGCACCGACCTGCTCGTCTGCCGTTTGTTTGTCTAGGTGTTCGTCCTGTCGAAACTGGAGGCTTGCCCGTTGTCGAGAAACTCGGTTATACCGCGGTATTTAAGGGCATTTTCCTAGATGTCTCTACGCAGTCCTTGCATATCAAGGTGAGGCACCATGCATTTTTGGTCCTCCCACTCCGTGGGATCTGTTTGAGGCGTGGCGGCGTCCAGGTCAGGGGCGTCTCAGCCGCGCTAGCCACCAGGGCGCGACCCCGCTGCCGGTCTTCTTGGCTCTGTCTTGATACCGAGCACAGACGAGTGAGGGAAGGGAGAGTGCGGTAGATGCAATGGAAGTCTACTATCACTTAAAACTAATTCACGCACAAGTCACCATCCCTGCACCACCATGCTGTGGAACACACGGTGGACATCTTCGGACTACGGCATTCGACCTGTCAATGCATGTGTACGTGTAGTGTAGGGCTGTACCGACCACAAGGGCAGATGAATTCCAACTGGAGGACTGGCAATATTTGCCGTGTTGGCGATTATGGTACGCTTGCTGACCCTTTTGTAGGTTAAGCGTTTGTAATCTCGGCACCCTTTCATCTCCCTCGGAATGCAGTATTGGGGCCTATTCGTAGGGCGGATGTGACGAGTACCAGGCTAACAGGCAGTCTCCCTCCCGGTTACCCGAGTAAATCCCTTGGGGCAAACCTTTTCACGCTTGCTCCGAAAGTTGCTATGAATATTTGAGCTGACAGCCATCAACCAGTGCGGAATTTATCGCGTTATATTCACAAGCCCTCAGTGGTGTACATGTGCTGGTTAAGCGTTTTCAATTGCGGCACCCATTCACATCCCTCTGAATGCAGTATTATACTGACACCACATGAATGGATGGATTGCAGCTCAGATATTCTTATGACCTTTCGAACTGAGCCTGACAAATTTTCCTCCGAAGGATGTACTCCAAGTCTGCGCATTACTTTCCTCAGAAATTAAACGAGGCCGACAGCGAACCCAGAGGGTTTGATCGCCACTAGCTTCCGCGGATTCTTTTTCAGAACTTTTGCATTGTTGCTTAAGACCTGGCGCATTTATACAGGGATCGGGTTAGTCGCCGGAGCTTTTTAGCCTATTTTTGAGTTTAAGTATGCTTTCTTGGTTTGCAGGGACTCCGCAGGTCCTAATATCCTCTCCACACAAGAGCAGTCGCTCCAACTCCAACAACCTTCCTGGCAAAAAACGTTCCACTGGTGTCATTTCCCTTATCAGGCACGGGTAAGCCTTCCACTGCATCTCTGTCATCTCCTGCCTGCCTTCCTCCCCCTAAGCCATTTTTATCTGTGCCTACTGTCTATAATCTGACTAGCGTGGACCTCTTCGTGTGAAGGCCTGTAAACCTGGCCCTCTCTCTCTCATCTAGGGTGGGACAGAAATGACCCTTTCTTAGCATGACCCCTGTGGTAGTCCTCTGCAGTCGGGGCTCCTTGCGTGTGCACACTAAACAGGCCACGCGGCAGATGCGCTTTACCAACACGGGGATTAGATCAGGGCACCACAGGCGTTATCGGAATTGAGCTCCCACAAAAAAATGCCGCACATGGGCGAAGGCGTCGTGGTACCCGTAGGTGCAGGCTCACGCCGCATCAGCCACTTTTGCCATTTATTGTTCTGCCACTCCGTGGGGTCTGTTTGAGGCGTGGTGGCGGCGCGCTCAGGGGCGTCTCAGCCATCTGCGCCCGACTCCGCCGCCGGTTATCTTGGCTCTGTCTTGGTACCGAACACAGACGGGCGAGAGAAGGGAGAGTGCAGTAGATTCCATACAAGTCTACTAGCATTTAAAACTAATTCACGCGCCAGTCACTCTCCCTGCACCGTAATGCTGTGGAGCACACGGTTGACGTTTTTGGACTACGACAGTCGATGCATGTGTACGTGTAGTGATCAGCACGTATGTGACACCCATGTTACGTTGTATTGTCCTGGAATCATGTGTGTGTGGGGGGGGTGGGGGAATTGAACGCTCCAAGCGCCGATTTCACTATAAATGAATTCAGTCACTGGTCACCGCCAAATCGTTCAGTTTATCCGTAAACTCTGGGAAAATCAAAGTTTTTCTGGTTGCATCCTCGACCAGGCGAAGGCACCTTTCTAGATTAATGAAGAAATACAAAGTTTAAAATACCTCGGGTCGAGGCGGTCACCGAATGGGCAGAGTAAGAAAGACATTGTCTCCCCAGGAGATGTTGCTCACAGGATTTTACCATTCCATAGGCAGAGGCAACGCATCGTCACAGTCAAATGGGTAAGACTCAAGTGCCTTGACTAATCTGTCATGCAGCCACCATCTGCTTGTGTCCCCCACCTCCCCGAGCAAACTCATGTGTGCCCTGAGGGCGAATTGTAATGCTAATCTGGATGCTACATAAGTTGCCTTTATTTCCCCCCCCCTTCCGGTTACCGCAGCACCAATTCCTCTGACAACGCTACAACGCCAACTGTCTCAACACCCATCGCCCACCCCTCCTCCCCCCTCAAGTCCCCCAAAGATGTTACCGCCGGTGGGGTCGTGTCGAGTACCGGTTCGTCCGTGGGAACCACCACCACCACCACCAACAGTGTGTCTCAACGGCCAGTCTCCGGTCGTCCCTCCTTTGAGGATAGGTAGCTCTTATTCCCTCTCCTTACTGACTTGTCAATTTTTTCTTCTGCGCAAAACCTGCCTTTCCTTTCTTAACTGCAAGCTGTTCGATCGATTCAGTTGTACTGGTCGGGAGGGTGCTTTCAGCTTCATTATGTAAGTCGTCGAATCATGACTTCCTGCAGCAGATATTGGCACGTGTTTAAATATGCACCTTCTTCGCGGTCTTAGGTTTCAACCAACGAGTTAACTTGATGCCTATCCAGTCTATTGTGCTGTCGGTAGGTTTCGTTAGTCCGCTGGTGCATCTGGCTAGCCCACGTCAATTTATAGCGCATGACTACGATTTCCGAGGTAAACTTAATGTAGAACTGAGTTCAGAGGGCATTTAATAGCCACCCTTTTCCGTGCAATCATCACTTCCTCCCACCATGTAGGTTATATGCAAGAGTGGCCACTTGCTACTTGACACCTCCAGTTCATGTTCCTGCATCCGTGTCTCTTGTATTTTGTTGGTTGCTCAGCAGCTGCATTAAAATCAAGTAACTTTTTTTTAAAAAGAATCGAGCTTTTAGCTTACTGCTACAGAACCCGATTTTACCACCTCTTCTCATATAGAAACTTGACTTGATAGGTTTCTTCTCAAATGATTTTCGCCTACTACTTCCATCTTCTACTGGCTGCCACAAATATTTTACAGGGCTGCGAATGCAGCGTTGGTTATCTCGTTATTATTATCATCAATCTCATCAGTCGTTCCTTCTCTTGCCTCCTCCCGAACACTGGCTGCTGCAGCGGCCCCTCCAAATTGCGCCTAGCCACACCGCCTCAGACCAGTTTTTGTCGATCGCCTCTCCCCGTCTCGCCTACCCCCGCCTTGGCGGAACCTCCGCCGTCTACTACAGTGGGCGTTCGGCGGACCCACACTTTCACCTCCTCCTCCGCCGCGGCCGACAGGCGTGCTACCGGTGCCACTGGCCATCGTTTGGGGCAGGAGAATCTGGAAGAGTCAACTAAGGCTCTTGTTCGTGCACCGAATGTTTCAAACATTGTCAGGTATGTGTGTGTATGTATGTATGTATGTTGTAGGAACTAGTTAGGAATAGGACCACACAGATAGCATTTGGTCGCTCCATTTGTCTCGTACAGGTGGTGAATGCTCCTGTGGCCGCCTCTAACTGGTACCCAACTCTCACTTGTGGCTCCTCAAAGTTGGGTTCTTCCCAGGGGTCACACCCTGGGCAACCGTCACGACCGGCGGGCTAAACCAGGTGAGGGTCTCCGGTGCTGTGTGTGCCTCCACACCCGGTATGTCTGACTCCCGAACTTTCGACCCCCCCCCTCAAAAAGTCTTACGGTTGGGCGACAGCAACCCCGTTGGCGGCCCAGGCTAACTCGGGTCGTTCTCATACTAAAACAAAACCGTGACCCATATTGGAGTTCGGCAGCCGTCTGGAAAGTCCAAGCAGCCCTATTTAGGGAAACACTGCTTGATTCCTCACGGAGGAAGGGGTTAGAAAAAGTGCCCAAAACAAATGCTGGGTCTAACGTCTTCTGCAGCCGGCCGCGGCTTGCAGATCGCAAAATACGCGGTCGTTAAACTAAACCAAACAATACCCGCCTTCCCCATCCCCCTCGCCATACTATCCAGGGTGCTCGGTTGAGTCCACTCACACTAGCAGCCTAGAATGTTCGTTCCCTCTTAGGCAATCCTAGGAGCAACCGGCCTGAACGGAGGATGGCGCTAGTCGCTCGGGAACTGGTGCGCGACAAGATGGACATTGCTGCTCTCAGCGAGACCCGATTCTCTGAACAGGGGTCAGCTGGAGGAGGTGGTTGCCGGCTACACCTTATTCTGGAGCGGCCGGCCAAAGGCCGACACGACGCGACACTGGTTTTGCTTTTGCCATCCGGAACGACATCGTGGGGTGTCTGCCGCAGGGTATCAATGATCGCCTGATGAGCCTCTCCGTCTGCCTCTTTGGGGAGAACAGTTCCCCACCATCAACGGAACAGTATACAAAGCATTCACAGTGACCAATGGAGTGAAGCAGAGCTGTGTATTGGCTCCCACCCTGTTCAGTCTCATGTTCTGGGCTATGCTGATGGACGCCTACCGTGATGAACAGCCTGGGATCTGCATCGCCTATAGAACTGACGGACACCTTCTCAACAGTCGGCTTATGATGACCCCAACGCACGTGTCTGCGACTACAGTCCATGGCTTGTTCTTCGCTGACGACTGCGCCCTTAACACCGTAACGGAGGACAGGCAAAGGAGCATGGATTTCTTCGCCGCAGGCTGCGCCGATTTTGGATTAACAATCAGTACAGCCAAAACGGTGGTCATGCACCAACCGCAGCCCAGCGCAGAATACAATGTTCCCCGAATCGATGTCAACGACTCTTAAATCAAAAATGTGGAAACGTTTGCTTATCTGGGAAGCACGCTGTCACGCAACACGAGAATCGATGACGAGGTTGCTCAATGGATCTGCAAAGCCAGTCAGGTTTTCGGTCGGCTGCAGGCCTCCGTGTGGAATCTTCACGGTATTCATCTGAACACCAAACTGAAGATGTACAAGGCTGTCGTCTTGTCGACACTCCTTTATGGATCGGGGACCTGAACCGTCTACTCGAACCAAGCCTGGAAGCTGAATCACTTCCATCTCAGTTGTGTCCGCAGAATACTGAAGCTGAGATGGCAAGACAGGATCCGGACACGGAATTCCTTGAGCGGACCGGAATCCTCAGCATCCACGCCGTGCTGAGGCAAGTGCAACTGCGATGGAGCAGCCATCTGGTGAGAATGAACGACGAGCGACCAACCAAATGACTTCTACGATGTCGCGAATGTTTCTTGTCGATAAAGGTGTCAAGGACGACGCTACAATTAAATCTACATGATTAAATCTGTGAAGCAACTGCAAATCAAACCGTTGACCTGGGATGACCTCGCCTAGGATATACCGACATGAAGAAGATCCGTTAAGACTGGTTCATTAATCTGAGGCCAACCGGATCGTCGCTGCCAAGGCCAAAAGCTCAGCCCGCAAGTCACAAGCACCGCGGATACACACCACCAATGCCCAAGCCCTGCGAACGTGTCAACGTGCCTTTCGCGCGCGAATCGGCGTGGTTGGACATCTTTAAACTCAATGCAACAACAATCCCATAACATCAACTTCTGCCACACCTGCCTCAGATCCCACGACGACGACCACCCCAACCACTGATAACTTCAACGATGCCCCCGCCCACGATCAGCGACACCATCCTCCCACCTCCACTCCCTGCGCCGGTCACGGTGACAAGCACCACTTACTCCACTCCCACCACCTCATTAGCCAACTTCGACTACCTGCCACCTGCTTTCTCCAACACCACCACCGCCCCTGTACGAGCGATTGGGACTCGGTAATAACCTGTCGTCATTGCGATCGCACATTCACCTATCGGCCTGGTCGGTCACTTGCGAATCCATCGCACAGGGACTGGCGAACTAGTGCCTGGAGCACCAACATACAGCAGAGACCGTCGCCTTTAATGCCCTCACTGCCCACGCGCATTAATTCAACGCATCCACGAAAGCGGAATCTACCGCGATGCTAGCACATCTTTCGCACCCATCAACACTTCCAACATTCCTCCCATGAGTTCGACTACAAGTACCAGTGGCAGAGCTCCCGCAGACTCAGCACCTCCCGACCTATCTTGTCCTCATTGTCACCGCACATGCACATCACGCATTGGCCTGGTTGATCACTTGCGAATCCATCGCACAGAGACTGGCGAACCAGTAGCAGGAGCACCAACATACACCCGACTGAACTGTTGGCACTGTCCGCGCACATTCACACACCGCATGGGCCTATTAGGTCACATGCGTCTCCATGAAAACCTGCCGTAGAACTCCGCCGGCTATACCACAACACTACATCTCTCCCTATCAGCCTCTGCACCTCACGCACTCACACGCAACATCACAAAAGACATGCTCTCAGTCTATATAGCGGATTAAGAGGCAAGTATGATCCTCGGCTATTTCTCCATGTGACTCCTCTGTTGCATGTGTACTTGCATCTGAGCTTTAGAATATCGCTGGGTGTTGTGTGGAGTGGCTGACTGGTGGTAAGAGAGTCAGGCTGCGATGACTCCTGCTTAAAGTGACCCCTGGCTATCTCACACATGTGAGATGAGAGTCGTTCAATCCCCTGTTGTGCGAAATCCTGGTGCTTGTGTTTGGGGGGCTGTTATTTTTACAGCTACTGAAACCGTGAGGATGCAGTACTTGTGAGGTAGATGCCAGGTGGTTTATCCTTACTGCCTTGGTCAACTGGTTTAATTCAAAGCTTCAAAAAATCGCCAATTCGAAATTGCGGGCCAGGGTAAGGGGAATTTTCGGAGTCTCCATTTCTCAAGCAGGAGGGAGGGTGATATTTTATCTGTCAAGTGTTGCTCCTGGCCTTCTTCTGGATGCTTCGAGATCAATTTCCACCATCCATGCTGTAAACCTCAGCCGGGCACATATCAGTGGCATGAGGCGTTTAAAGCACTTATTTTCTACTGAACCACACGCACCGTGTATGTGGTCGGAGTTTGACTGTGCCCTCTCGCTCCAAACTAAATCCACTAGACAAAATGAAGCATGCCTTTACTCCATGTTCAGTTCTTGCGCGTTTTTTTTCTAAATGAGTGGCTACCCTTCGGATAAGCTATTCTCTCCCCCCCCCTTATTTGACCGTCCATGATGGTCGAGTCTACAGTACGAAATTCGAGGACTTCGATGTTTTTACTGTTTCCTAGTGTAGTATTGCATGGCATCTGCATTCATTTCTTCCTTGTTTTCAACTTTACCCGTACTTTATGCGTGTCGGCCGGTGCATGGCATGAATTGAGCCTGGCGCTCCTGTCAGTCGTAAGTCTTCCAAGTTAACTCACCTCACCCCCCCCTTCCCCTCCGATACCTTGTTTTATTGCGTATTTAACCGTCATCCAAGTCTGGTGGGCAGGCTTTATTCATCCGATTTGACCCCTTCGCGCATCGTTTACACCTTCTAGACCTCGATGTTGCCTTTAGAATTTCCGTGTTTTAGTTTTGCGGTTGCGTTGACTCAGTCCGGTGTTTGCGTTTCTGTGTGTGTAATTTGCTCGTTTTGACGACCTATCTCACCTACCTTTACCACCCAGGACATTGAGATACTGTCGGTAGACCGGTCGCGTTTCTGGACCCACCTTTCCCGTTGTGCCTTTGACCTCGATCTAGGTCTTCGCAGGCAGCCGCACGACGGCCAGTACTGTAGGTAAAATAATATTGACAAAGGCGAAAGAGACCGGAACGGCCACTTCTGGCTTATTAGTCATACCCAACCACCGGTTTGCAACTCTAAAGGCTCGAACCCGCGTTCTATTGATTGGCTGTCCAACGCCTTAACAATTGAGCCACGGGCTCGTTGTCCTGTCGATTGCAATCAGGTATAATAACCGTGGTAGTGAGATCCTCCTTGCTTACACTGTTAGCCGTTTTCGGCCGCCTATGGGCTCTAGATCGAACCTCGAGGCACAGTCACGTAGCGCGCGTTTGGGGGATGGTTTCATGTCACGTCTCATCACCAATCCATTTAAGTTATTGGTATGGAGGAGGAGGAAGAATGAACGAGGTCGGTCCAACTGGAATCTAAGGTTTGGTTTACGCGCTAAAGAAAACCAACTGTGCATTTAAACGTCCACTGGGTGTTTAAAGGGCTCCCTAATCGGGTGGTAGATGCGCTGGACCAACACGGAGGAGGGCAAATCAGAGTACGACGGGCGTTATTATTATTATTTGGAATGAGGTCCCATGACAAATGATAAACATGGGCACGCGTAGGTATAGGCTCATGCCGTACCCCGCTCTTCCACTCCTTGGGATATAACTCACCTGCGCCCCACCTCCTCCGGTCTTCTTGACTATGTGTTGACACCAGGGGGTAAGGGAATAGAGCGTGCAGTAGATGCTGTGCAAGTCTATTATCACTTAAAACTAATTTGCGCACAAGTTACCGCCCTTGCACCATCCACCTGTATAGCATACGGTGGAAATCAGTCGGCTAACGACGGTCTAATTGACGGGTATTTAAAGGATTTAAACTGGCAATTTACCCCGGGCACCGTAACGGCTTCAGCTTTTTTCACCTTCGTGGTGGGACCCTCCGTCATGGACGAAGCGAGATTCGCCCTTGTCTTTATTCGAGTTTGTGTAAAAAGGGGCTACCTGCCCCCTTCAGTCAATGCATCCTTTTTAGTTTCCCGTTTTCTGGACTTCTTCTTGTGACTGGAACACTTCGAGTGAGAGAAGTTAGAATGAAGCATGGAAACAGTGTCCTCGCTTCCTGGCGTGGATCATATCATCATTACTATTCTACTCATTTGGTTTCTGAGGTTCTGGCGTGGAACATAGTGGCTGGTCCGTAATTGTAGCAACTATAAGACCGAAACGCACTCCTACTGTAGCTGTCCATCACCCTCGGTGCGTCGCTATCCCCCCCTCGCTACTGTATTGCTTGATTGGTTGTATGTCTTAACGCCAAACTATACTCCTCCCAGCCATGGAGGTTGTCCTCTACTTCGTAGCACTTTCGAAGGATCGTCTGATAACACGTTCTCGAATGACGGAGACCACTACCTGCAAGTGAGACTGTTTGTTAGTTCAGTTGATCTGCTGTAGAACGTTTTCCATTCACTCTACCCGACAGTTAGACCAACAGTTTCGATGAGGTTTACCATCGGCTTTACAGCAAGGTGGCGGTGGCTTTTTTCGTAGCGTGATAGCTTCACACGCTCCAGATCGTTTGCACTGAGGAAAATGCGCTGAGCTGTCGAGCTTACTCTCGATTCTAATTCACAGACCCCAGCCACTGTCCTGACCAGTTAGTTGACTGGTTGGGGGGGGGGCTTCGTAAGTTTTACGTCGATTCGGTACGATTGCTTACCTGGGGATGCCAAACGAGAGGTCAGCACTTCCTAGAAGTGCTATTGATTCTTGAGCATTCGGTATTCGCCGTCCGTCGACCTCTGTAGAGCTTAGAGGTATAATCCTCGTCATCAGACAGGATCACAGCTGTACTAAGTACAATGACAAAACTAGTTCAAGCCAACTGGGGGAGGGCTGGTTTGAGAACAACTCCGGGCCATGCACGAGCCGATCTCTCAGCCCCCTCTATCCAAATGTGACTGACTCCGTTTTTCGCTTTGCTTCAAGGGGTCACTTAAGGGCCCTCTCCAACTTGTCTGTCAGTCCTTAACCGTGAGTTAACTCGCTTTTGTCAGTAGTTCTGATCAGGTCTCCAAAAGCGCTATGATGGATCTAAGGAAGTAGTCATGTCTTCCGTTGAAGACGGGGGAGATTCTGCCATATCGGTCACACTTTTCCGTCTCACTTTTCTCCTAGCGGCAATACTGATCCAAGCGGGTTGGATAGGTTTTGTGGTTTATGTCCGGGCATTTCGGCTCCGCCCCTGCCATTCCAGGCCACTGACCATCGCGTTATGTCATTACTCGGACATGTGAGTGTGGCCGACTGCCTTCTGGGTCCTGCCGCCGCGTTGCCTTTCACCGCAAACATGCCGTCAGACACGATGACCGTGGTAGGGACACGCGCATATGCGTCCAGACTACCGCAACCGGCCTTGCCTCATGAGCCCAGCACGACTCGTAATTACGTTCTCCTAACAACCCTGCCTTTGCCGCGTGCATTCTTTCTCTCCTCGCTTGCTATCTCTATTTCTCCTACTCTCTCAAATACGCTCTAACGCAGTCAGCCCATGTTCTATCCTCGGTAGCGACGCCGGTAGCCAGTGCCGTTCAGGACGTAACCCTTCATGCTGGCACTCTCCGGTTAACTGAGGCCTAGCAAGATATGGCTGTCGGACGCTTAGGATATACTCACTGGTGTTAGTTATTATCACTGCCATGGAAGTCACCGCTACAGCCTATGCAACCTGTCGGTGGCGTAAAACTCAATTCCGCCTTCTTTTCTCTGGCGCTGTCGTGGTTGATTGCCCGCATCTCTTCAGTTGGCAGCCTGGTAGCATTTAGCTAAATCCCGTGAGGTTGGTTTACTCTCTTCAGCTTTGATGGCTTAGTCTACTTTGTAGCTCTGCGGTTAACTTTGCAAACAGGCTCAGTAGGCATTTCGCAAAAGATGAAAATGCATTGGAATAGCCATTTCTAGCTCATTCTGCATTGTCAGCCAGCCCTGCACTCATTACCCTGAGCTAGGTCGATCGAGGGTTTAGACTTACTTTTGACCTTCTGTTTAACGCCCGTGATCTTTTTAGGTCATTGTTTTTTGTGTGTGGAAGACGAAATTAGTATTACTCTGGAGAAAGCCGTTCATGTAGGCCCTGTCCAGTACGGCTCTCCTCTTCTATATATTGACCTACGTACTGGCTCTCCTGCCCCCCCCCGTCGGGCTCCCAGAGCTCGACTTCCACCAGTTCTGATTGTCTCTCACTCCCTTTTCGCCCGTCCACCACCCCCTCATTAAGCGAAGTGCCAGGTGGTCTCAGTGAGATGCCGGAGACGGAGGAACCAGATGACATGTTGATGATCTCGTCCATCAGAAAGGAGAAGCTGACACCCAGACAGTCCATCGCTGATTCAGAAAAAAACAAGGCCGCCACCCTACAGGATCCCAGCTTCCTCACCGCAGAGGCGGATGCCGGTTCCGAGATGAAAAAAAACAACGACGATGAAGTCGCCGCCACCACCGTTGATGTGGCCCTTGTCGATTCACCGGGTGGATCCGGTCTTAAACGACGGGACTCGTGAGTTTGCCGTCTTTATGTCTCTGTGTAGCCGCACCCCAGTCACATAGCTCCCCTCTAGCTTGTACTAGTTCTTTGGCCTTTACGTATCCTTACTCGTGCTCTTTTGACGGCCTTTCGCTTTTCCGTAACGTGCGAGATGCGCTAAAATAGTTGCCGGTGTGGCTTAACCTAACCCATGACTTCAGTCTGCTGTTGCGCTGAACGCCAACCTGTTGCGAAGCCATCAGTGTCTTTCCGGGCTGTTTTCGTGCTTGATTTGCCAACCAGCTTAGGTCGAGGCAATGGTTTTCAAAACCAACGTCACATTCGGGGAGAGTTAAGTAGCACTCCTTGACCCTTCCTTCCTTGTCTGTCTGTGTGATGCCCACCGCTCTGCCCATACGCCCAAACCGCCACCAGTTAAATAAGAGCTCCCGAAATCTTATCATTAGCATTTTGTATCTTGTAGCTTATGCTGCTGCCTGCAAAGGATAACTTTATCCCGCTATTTTGCCCTTATTTAACGCCTCATTTCCGTGCAGTATGGTTCGAGTATTTCGATCATTTTTTTTCTTTTTTTCATTCACTCATGCATGTATTTCTCTCCCCCTCTCCTTCTGCACGCTCCTCATCGCGTTCTTTTATGTTACGTTCCGATCGGTCTGGCCATCTCCTTGCTGCAAAACACCCGTATGTGTGTGTGTGTTTCCGCATAAACGGGGTGTCTTCTCCATCTTCTCTTCCGGCTCTCTGGGTTTGTATGTGCACATTCTCGTCACTTCCCATGTGTGCTTCATCCGATTCATCCTTATCAACACCATCACGCTCTCTGTCATCCTTCCCATTACCTTCAGTATTTGGAAGCGACTCAGGAGGTAACTGCATTTCTCTCTCTCTCGTGTTTTTGTGTACTCGCTAGTACATACGGCAAAAAGTGATATCTCCACGTCCCCTTGGTAGCTCTGGCTATGTGTCACCACTTGGACGGAAACTATGAGTGTTATTTAGGTGCGACATCTTCACACCCAATGAACTTCGCAAATATATTGATTATTACCGTGCTACTGATATTATGTTAGTAAACTATGGTGTGTATATATACTAAAAATATTCCGGGTTCGTGTTTTACCCCTCCGTCGTGGGCCGTATGGGACTTTCACAGGCATTGTTTATCATACTCAAATATACTCACCTAGTAACCGATCTCCCTGTCTCCTCCAGTCTGATGTGGTATGTTAATGCGCAAAAAACGCCACTCGTGAAAAATTGCTAGCTAATAACTATCTAACTGCCGCTTGCCTATGCTCGTAGTATGCCCGAAGCTCGTCTCCAATCTCCCTCTCTCCCCAACAGAGTCGCGCCAAGCATTACACCGAGTCCTCTGTGTTGTTTGGCATTTTGCATTTTCCTTCGTCATGTTAAATGGGGCGTTTTGTTTATTATCATAGTCGTCTCAAAGTTCGCCCGCTTTGTTTTTCTCTCCTCTTTCAGGAGCTTTTCCAAGCGAAAAAAAACGTCCAGCCGCCCCGGCTATTCGTTTTGAGGCCGCAAATGTGCACACAGACGGCAAGTCCACGGTGCCCAGCTTTATGCGTGGTGCACCCGACCGCGCCACAACGCCCTCGCGTGTACACTGTCCTCCAGACGGTAGTGCTGCTACCGGCGGGCACCGCATCGCCGACGCCGCCGTTGATGCTGTCGATGACCCCTGCCAGGCCTCGGCTGCAAACGTGGCAGTCCGACGTAACCAGGTGTCGGAGCTGAGTGCTGCCGGCACTGTGCCTCGATATCGTCCCGTCTCCACGTCCGCTGCCACGGCGAGAGTCAAGCAACAGGAGTCCTTGTTGCGCTGCTCGATGCGTTATCGAGCAGACGCCCGGGAGGGTCTGGATGTCGTGAGCCAGACAGAGGGAGAGGGCGAGAAAAGCAGTGGGCTGGGAAACGAAGCTGACGTCCGAGAGGATGGAGTCTTGCGTTACGATTCAGATGGGGAGGCCCCCAAGGATATCCTACAGTCCGCCACTACCTACCACTCGGGCACGTCATTTTTCCGCACTCTCACTTCGAGGATCTCACGCAGGTAGTGGCCGCATTTATGCAATAGGGTTCCCTTACTCCTCCTGTACCTAACTTACTGAACAATTACTTAGGCCGGCCCGAATGCATTGACTTAAACACTTATTCAGAAATGGTCTGACCTCTGGTTAAAATAAAAAACAGGATCATTGAAAATAGTAGAATGTTAGTTAGACTCGGTCTTTTTTTCGGAACTGTATCATGCATGTCCATGCAAACAACTTGGAGAATGAAAGAATTAAACAGACAGACGTCACAAAAACCCTCAGGCTGTGTTCGGTGAGAGTGCACAGCCTCTTTTTTTTAATTTACGCAATCAGCGTACCTACTCACTTCTTTTCACTGAATGTTTGTACACTTTTCATCAGCGCCCAATCGCAACCTACCGGGCCTGATGCTGGTGCGCGGGAGTGAGCCGCAAGGCACAATGGGACGGGTGTGTCCCACAGCGCGATCCTTGAGCTTGAAGGCATTTGCATGTGAAGTGAGGTCTTGTAAATTCTTATTTTGCAGATGACGGTTTGGGTCATATTGGTGAACTCATCTAAACTGGGTACCTTTTCGCTGAGGAAGACAGATATCCACAGCGAAGGCCCTTAAGCAACCCTAATCATTTGCTTTCTTTAAGAAATGTTTTGCCGGGATGTTCCTTATCGAAATGTCTGCGTGCCTTAATTTTTTTTCTCAAGTTGTGTTTGAAAGAAAAGGCTTTCGCCTGTCTGCCAGTGGCAATCCTTCTTCTCTGAGGAAATTTCTCATTTTTTTCTGCATGTAAAACCCTTTTCTTTGGCTGGTTTTTGTCCTTCTCCATTGAAATTACGCATATTAACTCGTTGCTGGGTGACCGTATAAATATTGAATTGCTTCCCAGATTCCATTTCGCTTCTAAATTACGCAGTTTGCAGAAAGTATAGAATAGAGGAACCATCCTGTCGTAAACCCAAAGCGGTCAAAAATTTAGTTGTGTTTATGGGACATTTGTATGTGCTTTAGAGGTGCAGGCCTGTTAAAACAGACTGTCTTTTGACGTCCTTGCTGCCTTTAACGGTGTAAAATCACTCAAATTTGCAAATCAGCTTTAAAAAATAAAAATTTCTGGCAAATGCCCTGGCACAAGATTACGCGAACACCAGCATGCCATCAACTACAAAGATGAGTCATCCTATATCTATTATCACATGCAACAGCGGAACCACCATTTCGCCTTTGAAAGAGCGGAGGCTGGTCAGCCCAACGAGACGAAAAATTAGTCCTCGTCTGTCTCACTTAACTCATCATAGACCTATATCCGGCCTACTCGGCGCTACGCACAAAACTCGAGTCAGTTCGGCTAGAGCCATTAGAACAGGCAAACGGTGCCGACAACCAACCCCCGCGGAGAAAACAAGTGTCGACCGGATATCAGGTGATAGGCGTGTCTCATCAACGCATCCGCCGAAAATACTACACATAAGCACTAACGACTGGTCAGTCCGCTGTCTAGCTGGAGACCAAAAAGCCCGCTAACTTAACCACAATGGGGATATAAGTCACGCAAGCCAGCAAGTTGTCGTCCTTCAGAAAGGCCACAGTATGTTCCTCTAGCGGCGGCAAGGCTGGACAAAGCGAGGTTGCCAGGACGAGCTAGCACATTACTTTAATTATGGAGACAGGGTCGTTTCTGAAACGGCAGTGTGAATCCAATATCGTTTATGTAATGGCCTTTCCTCCTCTTCGTCTTATTCGGGAGATGATACGCTCGTGTATACGGTGGCCTCGGTTAAATGGACAGTCATTTGACTTTTTCTCTTCATTGTTAGTTTCCGACAGAAACGTCTTGCTGTCAGGTGAGTCGTTGCTGCTTGCAGACGTTTGCGTCCCTGATCCTATGCGTCTCCATCGCACTGTCCCTCCTCCTCCTACTCCCCGGGCGCCTCTGGAGAAAGGGCCTGATATTCACCCATCTTGACCACCCCTTCCCGCCCGCAGCACTTTCTTAACGTGCTAGTGGTGCTTATATTCATCTGGTCTTTATTCACTTGATTGCACGCTTTTACGCCCGATCTCGCTTCCACCGCTGCTTTCACTACTGCGTCCACTCTTCTGTTTTGCAGCTTTTTAGGTTTTTCGGTATCTTTTTTTGGGGACGAGGGTAGCCCTTCGTGTCAGGTGGGCGTTAGTCGCGTGCACACTCACTGTCCCCGTGTCAGCGCACACCTCATATCTTCAGTTTTGGCCTGCTTTCTCGGCAGACCACTTGTTTTTCTTCAGGGCACCTCCCCTCCCCCCCCCCGATGGCCTACCATCTCTTCCGCTGTATACTTTTTTCCTGTTCTCCTTATTTTCCGCCAACATTACGGTAGGAGTGTTTTTGTCGGTGGAATGCGCTGTGCCGTCAGTAGGGTGAATAATTACGTACAGCTTTACCGGTCAAGCCACTACTTTACCGCACGCCTTCACAATCGTTTTAAACTGTCTACTTATCACCTTTTAAGTAGGCCTATTTGTTCGTAATTTGTTTTCCTGTTCTATGTGGCTAGCTTATCATCTCGGCCCTTGTTGCGCCGTCTGGTTTTATCATGTGGACCAAGGCCAGAAGAACGACGTAGTGGTTTAGGCACGCCAGTTATTGTACTTGGATTGGAGTCACTTATCCCTTATCCTGCAAACCGTAGTTTGATAATGCTGCCGAGTACGTATGGAAATAGGTAACTCTCACTGTCCTTACTTCGCCTATCTATGGACAATTCTTCGGACTCTGAGCTTTTGTCTCTCTGATAAGTTTGCTACTCTCTGTCTAGTTTTTACACCTTTCTTTATTATGAGCTGCATCCTGGACCCAACAGAAAAAGAGGCAGGTATTCTTTGCACTGATAGGTCACTCGTTTAATTTCCGTGTAAGTGTACAACAGCAGTGATAGTGGTTGCGTTAATAGCAGCAATAGATTCGCGCGGTTGTTTCTCTGTCGATTAAGACGAAGTTGCCTCAAAAGGGGCTTTGTGCATACTATTCTGATTTGACTGAAGACAACTACGTCCCATTGTGTGGACAACGCTAACCCGGTTTTGTTTCGGAAGTGCGGATTCGTCCAGTGTCCAACATCTCTGTTTGATCACTGTGTCTAAGCCTCAAGGAATTGGGTGAACGACGTTACCGTTAGCCATAACCCTTTGTTTGTAGACGTCGGGGTCTTCGTCCTGTCAGTATATTGGACCCGTGAGTGTTACTTATATTTTGCACTACGTGCTTTTTCGGTTAACTTCCGATGGTCTTCGCTGCACACCTACCCTCCCCTCTCCCGCTTTCATCCTTTTTTTCCCCTAGTATACCCTGAGGTCTTAATTTTTCGTGTAACGGGGCAGCCTGAGCAGTAGGGTTGTCCATGGTTGGGACCGGTGGCTGCTTTGGTGTCCCTTAACTATTGTTCCCACAGTAATATGTTTCCCAGTCCTTGTCCGTTTTCTTCTGTCAATTTAGCCAAAAGAACTTCATTCCTGCCGCCTCTGTTCCCTCTCCTGATCCGGCAGTCAAAAGCGACCCACAAGTTCCTGAGACGCCGCCGTCTGCGGAGAAGCATCCTGCGCAAACGGGTGATCCAGAACGAGATCCCTGGAGCCCTATGCTTTCCGAAGAAACATCCTTCTCGTGACTCAGCCAAGAACCTGCAGTCCTCCACCTCCCCAGTGCTCTCACCACGGTCGCTAACAAGGTCTGCGGTGGCCTCGACAAACGACGGTTGGGATGGCAGTAAGTGGTATCCATTTTGGCTATTCACCGATTAAGTTATGTAACACAGTTCTCTCGTTGCCTTTTGGAGTACTGCACACGTATGGGATAGAAATTTATGATTTATTAGTTGTCAGATCGTTTCTGACTTCTCATCCGTCGTCAGCTAGCCACACATAACCCCAGATGTGGAACACTGGGGATTCGAACCTGTATTCTTTCGTCCAACGCTCCAACGGCATGTCTTGGTGCACGGAGGGAAAGCGCATCAGTAGTTTGGTTACGGCACAATTTTCTCTGCGTGACATCCACATCCATATGCCGATTTATTTATGCGTCATCTGAGTGTATGGCCTCGAAAAATCTCCACCTTTCGTGACACCAACGGTGCAAGTTCTGCCTGAGGCCGACATGCACAGTCGCTTGAGATGTCTGGTTTCGCCTCTCTGTTCATGTATGCATGTGAAGGAAGGTTTTCAATTTGGCTCAGGCACGCATGTAATTCTGTAGAGGAACCTTTTTTGTTATCGAAACAGTCGCAATGTAGCTGTCCGATGCTGCTACACTCACATTTGGTGCTTTCTTTTATATCTTACAACGAAATTACAGGCATTCTGCAAGGTTTGACGGGTATCTGTATTGGTCACCTGATTGGAATGAACCAGCACCGAGTTTAACAAAATAATGAGGGAAAGTAGCATAGACCTACTCGATGACCTTCATTATCAGGCAAGGGGCAACCAACCCCTGCGAGTATGGAACCGTGAACGCGGAAGCTAGAGGGTACACAAACCAACCGACTAGAATGCCCGTCATTGAACGGGGCGTCAGCACTATTATAGGAAGTAATTATTATATAAGTGCGGGCCCATGTAAACACGGGAATAATAAATAAAGTGCGACCAATGCAGACGATGGTTGTGGACACCTAGATGAGATCCCCTTCCTGATGGGGTAGAAAAACGTATCCGCTACCCTCCATCCAAGTGCAACTCACACAAAGAACCTTGGAAGTAGCTGTACATCGGTTTGTCTGCCTTTCGGGCCTTGAGACAATCAACTTACGTTTTTTGATTATCACTTCTTCTCAGCTAATGCCCGAGGATGATTATTCTTACTTTAATTAGAGGCTTTGTATATTGGCAGATTAACCTTACCGACAGAGACAAGGGAAACTGGAATGACCATGCGTGGCTTGTGTTAGTCGTGATCAGCCAGCCGTACCCACTCCCACGTGTTGCAACCTCGAAGACTCTAACCCGCAACGTGTTGGTTAGAAGTTCAACACCCTAACCATTGAGCCAGGGGCTCGTTGTCATGTGTTTATGTTCTTTCTGAGCAGATGGGAAGAAGACCACTCGTGGCTGCGTCCCATTTGGTCATAGAGGACGTAGTCATTCGCGCGACGAGTCCGTGAGTTCACAAGCTGCCGAGGACGCTCGGCATAGGAAACAGGCCGGATCTCTTCCGCAGCCGGCTGTACACGGCAGTCGTGCGGAGAAGACCTCCTGGGGCCAGAAGCCGCGGAAAATTACCTTTCCTCGGAAGTCCCGCATGACTGGTAACGATCCCGCACGCCTCATCAATGAGGTCATCGCAGCCTTGATCGCTAGCCAGGTGGAGTTCCTTCGACTCGGGGAGTACCGTCTCAACTTTGTCTACCACCTTCCCCCTGTGGCATCAGCTTCCGGTAGTGATGTTGCTGGCAAGGCCGCCCCGCCGGCTCCTACGCCTCTTGCCGCCCTCGTAGAGTCAAGGAGTGCTGCCAGTGCTGGCGGGAAACGTTCCAACACAAGAGCCCTTCCAGTGGAACTCAGGGTCGGTGTGGAAGTGAACCAGTACTTTGGCACCAACATCTACGCTGTGCGCTTCAAGCAGCTCTCCGGGGAGACGCGGACCTACAAGGCGGTCGTGGACTCCCTTGTCAAGCTCATCAAGACTTAGGCGTATCCCGTCCTCCTGTCCCCCACCCCAGTTCCTTTGTTTGTGAGTCTTTCCTCCCTGCCTGAGAGAGATCGTGTGATGCCACCACCACCACCAGCTGCCTACTTGCCTCCTTCGCTGTATACGGGCTGCCTTCTACTTTCGTGAATTGCACCCTGAGATGCATTTCGTTCGTCGTTAGTCTCCGTATCATCAGCAACACCACGCACAAATGCACCTCTTTCTCTCACAGCCAACCTCCCCGTCAAGCCTACTGAAACACCCTTCCCTGTGGCATTTAGCGCGGCTCCTTACCCTGATTGCACAGTCTCCCGCGCTCTTGTGTGGTGATCGCGAATTCAGTTGCACGGCCTCTCAGCGCGCTACCCTCATACCCTGTGTCACAGTGACCCGAAACCGTGTCTCACCCCCTCTAACCTCTTCCCTTTCCAATGGCACGCGAGCGACTATTACTGCAGTACTGGCAGTATCTCTGTTTGTTTGTGTGTATGTGTGCGCGCGCGCGGACAAAGGCTGTTGTTCGCCCCCGTGCCTGCTTTTGTACACGTGCACTTTGCTATCCGCGGGGAGCGAGTGGGCATCTCCGGTTCCCTGTCTACTACGTCTGGTCCTGCCGGCAAGAAAACTGTGATCTCCTTTAACTCCCGTGCCGTATTAAATTACTCCACCCTTGCGTGTTGGTGCTCTGGGCCGTCTTTCTCTCCCTAAAGATCAGGCTGACTGCGAGGAGACTTTCGGTTCCTTTTTCTTTGCTGCCCTTCGCCCCACTCTCATTTTTTACTCTCTCTAGTATGTGTCGCTGCTGCCATCGCCGCTGTTGCTTTATGGTCTTTCTTACTCTGTTGATTTTTGCCTCATTCCTCCTCCTCCTCGTCGCCACCACCGCCACTGTGCTATCTACACGGTCCAACGCGCTCAGATTTTTAGACTATATACGATAAATACATTGATCTCTTTTGTGGCCGCTGTCTCATGATTCGTTTGCAAGCCATGGCAGTTTGCGTTCGTATCTACCGGGCGGTTGTTGATGTCGCGTCTTGACGGCGCGGATCGATAGCTGCCTTTTGAAACTTTAGGTATACATAGAACATGGATTTACGGCATCATATGCCTCGTCAGATTACGAGTGGCCGTCTTTTGGTGTGCCTCTCCACATTTTGGCTTCAATTAAGATGCGTTCAACTCTCTCTCTCTTGAATTTTCTCGAGTGAACAGTAACGATACGCTTTAACACCATCCGCTGAGGCTAGCCTCTGTCACGATCGATGAATTTCGCGCGTGGCGGACGGCTCCAGTCTTTTCCACTATGCAGGCGACAACCGTTTCTGCTTTCTAGCTATTTAAGTCTGCGCGCGCAAGCACTCAGTGTTAATTCAGGCGTTAAGCGAAGATTGTGCATGTCCGTCCTCTCTAACATGCCTATTTTCATCCTTCTGGATGCTGGTGGCTACAGTACGCAGTGTAGACATTTGAGGTCGGCAAGATTTATTAGAACTTCTCGCGCGGTAATTGTTTTTTTCTTGGAAGAATAAAACGCTGCAAGACTGTGCATGTTGTCAGGCGCAGTTGCAGATCCAGGTTGTATTGTGTGGGCTTTTATACAGGGCCTAGGCTGGTAGCTAACCTAGGGAACCCCGATTCCCGGTAGTTTTTCACAATTGATTGTCCACTACAGTATTGGTGGCGCATTATCGCCTCCCAGTCCCCAACATACCCATCGTGTTCTGATTTCAAAACGGTTTAGGGTGATGTTGGATCTAATCTATGGCTCCACTTCCGTCTATGCCAGATACACAAGCACCAAATACAGGAAAATCCCCGGTTCCTCTATTAGTAGCACACAAAGCTCTTGTAGTAGTCAGAGGGGGGACCATGGGTCTACCTCCAGAGCAATTCGTATCCAGTAGATGGAAAACTTCCAAAGCCATGATTCGGTGCCTGATGATGGTTTATGAAGCACTATTTTAGTATAGTGTGAAGACTGTGTAGTGGGTCTGCTTTCGATTTGCGGTGGAAGATTTCGCATTGTAGCGGTCGAGGGTGACGCACGCTGTTGAACTGATAATTTGTGATACCTTTCTAGTTATGTAAACGCTGGACAGAATCTTTTAACACCACATCAAGCACGCATAAATTGAGATAATAAGAAAAGGGGTTTGAGACGCACGAAATCTATGTTATCGTAAATAAGTGAATGGAATCCAAAGGTGAGATGTATCAATAAAGTGGAATTATAGACTAGCAGGTTGCTCCACTATATCGCTTAGGAACCGATGGAGCTCTCGAGACGTTTGCCCCATACGCCATTTAACATATGGTCACCGGTTCCGCCAAATAACAGTTTGTTAGAGCGATTGCTTCAATGCAGATTCGTCCGCTTCGGCGTGTTATTTGCACCCAACATTGCCGGCACATCTTACAGCTGCAGCAATTTCGACCATAGATCCGCTTAATTATTCACTTGGTACAGGATAAACGCCCATTAGCAACTCGGGCAACCAAACGTAGAGGCCGTATCTCTGGTTGCTTAAGGACTTATGTCTTGAGTTCAAGGAAATCGCATCGACATGCAAGATTATCTATGTTCAATCAGTGAAACACGCAGTCAAATCAAATATGAGTGCAAGATTTCGCCTCGTTTTCTTTTGCTGAAGAAACAAAATTCCAGTGTCAGTCCAGCATCATCTGCCTGATGAGACTCACTTCATGCATACAACGGCTCACTTAGATAAAATTGAGGATGTATAAATCGCGCAACTTCGGTTTGCAATTTAGACTATTTGGGCATGTAGGAATTCGTCCCGCTCCTTTAAGCAAAACCTATTTCGCACGCTGGCAAAGCTTCGGGTCAATGTAGTCTAGACTCAGAGAAGATAGCAACTGATCTCTAACGTTATAAATGTAGCATATTATAAGAGATGTAGATAAAAAAATTACTGGTTTTAGGGAGACACACAAACGCCTTCTTGAATGAAAGAACTAGTTTTTATACAAATGTTGGCTCAGAACAAGCACGAGTGATGCGATTTCATTTAAAATAATTTTGAGTAAAGGCAGTGAAAAAATTACTAGTGGTCAGCGTCCTGTAAAAGTTCGTCTTCTATATCCTTCTGTGCAAGCTCAACCCTCCAACGCAATCCTGGAGTATCTGACCGGCGAATGTAGTATATATTTTTGTCGGTTTTTTTCTTAAGGATGAGACCATCGGCAGCTTGAACCTCATAAGACGGAAAAATACGGGACTTTTCCTCTGTCGTTGGCTCGATTGGTACCTTCAAACGGAAACACGGTGAACTAGATTAAGTTTTTTTATTTCAAGGTATCGTTGAAGGTGTTATCTCCATGTGAATAAGTAAATATCGGGTTCCCGTATACTAGGAGTAAATTTACCTGAAAGATAGTGGGGTCGTCAAAGTGTTTAGTCAGTAAAAGAAACCCGTTGGCCTCTTTCGCAGAGGCCGAGTTCACTGGGCACTCGACCTTCCTAGCTGCCTCAACAACGGACGGAGGAATTTTGCCGAGCCGTTGAAGTTTAACGGCCAGCAGTGGAGGCATGGCAGCAACACAGGGCACTTTGTTGTCTTGGACAACATTGGTCATTTGGCTGGCTGACTCTTGAAGACGCCGCCCTTCTTCAATGCTTAGAAGGCGCCAATCGGGTTCATAGGACTTAGATATATGCACTAGTCCCAAGTGCCGTCCACGAAACACCCTCTCGGCGAAGGCCCTGCAGCGGACGCCAGACTAAAACGGAGTGAATGTGTTGGAATATGGTATTAAAAAAGCAAACTCGTAACAGACAAAAGATGGCCGCGAAGAATAACTCGAACCTTTGGCGATTAGTGATGGCTTGTGATACTAAAGGCACAGAAGTCAGAGTATATTTTCCTTATCAGAATGATGGCAAGAAAATCGTGATGTAGTGTGTCGGCCCTAAACTACTTGAGGATATTACTTATACTGACGCTTGGAACATAAAATAAAACGAAGTCGGAGCATGTGGGCTTGTTAACAGGACTCTTTGTCATCGCTCGGATTTGTAAAGGCACTTAATGTATTCGTATGAAAAGAACGAATGTAAAAATGTTAGAGTAGCGAGCCTTTCGGATGTGGCCACAACCGGAAGAGATTATGGGATCTCAAAACGTACCTCATCAGACATTAACGGTTCGATTTTCTTCATAACATAAAAACATGGTTCGGAGTAGGTTTTGGATTCTGATTCCTTTACGAAAACTCGTCTGATTCCTCGAGATTTCAAATTTCTAGATATTTCGGACAAGTATTTTCCATAAAATGAAGATGGCCGTCCGATAAACTTTATATTTGTCATTTAGGATGGGATTGATGAAGCTCAGAAAATCAGCTTATTGATTTGTGCTTGCCCACTAATCACATAAAGCCCAAAGATTAGGAACCTACCCGATTAGCGTTAAATGTTCACCAGCTCGATTTTGCTTTTTTGACATATATTTCAGCCTACTTAAACAGGGTCAGAAAATATTTGCACTTTCTTATCTTCTTTTAAGTCTTTTTCTCGAAATAAAATGTCAAATTTTTCATTTACTGATTTTGTACTTCATTGTTCGATCGTTGTTTTCATAAAGGGTCATATTGCAGTCATTTTCTAGAACCCTCACTTATAGGGCTTACCATTCGCAAGTATGAAAGCATCCGGAAGAAACCTTGGTAAACATTCTCATCTTTTTGTTCATTGTGTTCCGATCAGAACTGCAACATGAGAACGCAGTTAAATTATGAAACATGCGATGAATAATGCTTGTCTTATCATAAATGTGTGATGTGTGAAAGGGGGTTAGGTGGAAGTGAGTTTTGGGTGGGCCATTCCAGTGAGGTGGGGAGAGGTGAAAATTTGCGCATATAAGTGCATTGAGTTGAGAGACCGTTGGCTATGCTAACTATGGTGCTGACAGGAGGTTCTTTTGTGCACAGGACGTCTTTCTCCATCTAATGACAATCGCTTCTACACTTGAATGGATGACCTCGGAGATTAGTTGCAGTGGAAATTTAAAAAAGCCATAACAATTGACGGTGCACTCCATGCCACGCACGATATGGTAGGATTTTATCAAGTCTCGCAGCAACTGCCTATAACTCAGAGGATAGCGATTTAGGTTATTTTGGCGGATCTCATATGGCAGTTCACTTTGATCTCTTACTAATTTTGTGGCTCACCGCTGCACCATTTCGAGACCGGTTGTAGACCTGCTGGGTCTACGATCGCTAAACTTGAATTGCATATTCAAGATTTGGCCTTAAAAAAGTACCAAAGACTGTAGAAAAGCAGTCGTCATCGAAAACTTTAAATGTCCACCTGATAGCGTACATTATTGAATTGGTGGATTTAGCCATCTTGCAATATTGCGTAGAAGGCTTCAGGTTGTTTGTCATCCAAACGCTGAGATCATTTTATGTTTCTACCTCTTGAAGTGGCATACCGTTCAAATAGTGTGGTCACATATCAGTGACCTGATTTCGATTTCCCAGACGCAGAAAGGCACATTTGTTTAGTTGAAAGAAAATAGCCATCTACGGGACCACTGGTTCAATCGACGATGATAGTCTTGGTAATAGTCTCCTTTGGCAGCATTGTGGATAAATTTTCAGATTTTTATATCGTTCACATACATAGCAAAGTCACAGTTCATTTCCTGTACACAAGCATTAATGAACCAGAGAAATAGGATCGGTCCGATCACTGAAACTTGTGGGACTCCACTCTAGATGACTGTGCGCTTTTATCGCGCTCTGCCTACACAGACAACTAGTGAACGACCAACGAGAAAATGCTCGATTCACGTAAGACATTTGCCTTCATTACCCAACATTCTCAAATCGTAAAGGAGACGCAGTTTGCGGAAAACTATCAAAGGCTTTCTGGATATCAGTGTTGGCCACATGCACAGTGTCCTATGCATCAATTGATTTTGTTTAGCTTTGTATCGTATAAAGTTAGTTTATAACACATGATCTTCCCCACGAAAGCCGTATTGTGGATTTGATAACAGGTAATAAGTTTCTAAATAAATCATTTATTCCTTTTGGACAAACTCCTCCATAACCTTACAACAGATTGAGGTCAGGCTGACAGGCCTGCAGTTTGTAGCAAATGCACGACTACCACTTTTGTGAAGCGGTGTAATGTGGGCTGTTTTCCAGTCTGTAGGAATAATTCCCGTATCGAACGATTTCTGGCACAGAAAGGATAGCTCTTTGACCAGCTATCGAGCAAGTTTGAGGAACAGCTTTGATGGAATCTCGTCCGGGCCGGGGAGTTGCATGCCTTCATACTTTTTAATTCTTTAAGGACCGCCTCTTCTCGACAGAGCATATCCTGAATAATCGGTGCTCCCATAGTCTCGTAACTAGAGGGAATAAAAACAGCTTCTCTGGTGAAAACCGACTGAAAGAACTGGGAAAAGTGTTTAGCTTTGTTTTTAATTTCTGATTTCTAGAAACCGTCATCGTTTCTCATAACAGGAATCGGGTTTCTGTAACGTGGCCGTTTTCTTAAAAAGCCGTAGGGTAATTTGGGATTGGTAAAAGCTTGCTGGAGCAAATCCCCCTCACAATCCCGCCGTCTTTTAAGAATAAGCTTTTAATATTGTAACTTTGTATTTAGTTATCTTTCAAGGCTAAATTTTCATTGGATGAGCAAAACGTCTTCCAAAAATTTCCTTGCATTTTGATCTTTCTTTTAAGTTTCCTTCTTAGCCACTGTGGTCTGTTAGATATCCTAAATGTTACTGACGGACAATGGCATTTTATTAGATTAAAAAACCACTTCTTAAATAAATTCTATTCCTCAGTTACGTTCCCGGAGAAGAGGAGATCCCAGTCTATTCCTGCTTCGTCTGCTCTTATTTTGCAAAATTGAAGTGCTTGTATACAAATGCACAAAGCCTTTTATCAAAACTTGATGAGTTAAAAATTTGCCTTGCCGAAGTATCTCCGGATGCGATAGCAGTAACCGAAACCTGGCTGTCGGGCAGTATTCTAGATAGCGAAATAACATTGTCTGGGTACCAAATATATCGGAGGGACAGAGAAAACCGACAGGGTGGTGGAATAATTGTGTATGTGAAAGATGTGCTAATAGTGTCTGACAAGACGAGCAAGTTTGCGTGCAGCACTGAAGCCATATGGTTGAACATCAAGGCTCTTGGCTCTCCATGTCTAGATGTCCTCATTGTCTATCGGCCACCTAGGATAGACCGAGTCGCGGACACCCACTTGTTGGAACAATTAGAAAATTTCTCCAGTAGACCCTAATGTAATGATTATGGGTGACTTCAACGCACCAGGAATTAACTGGAGCACTGTTCAATCATCATGCCCGAAATCGACTTTTTGATTATGTTTTTCTGCAAAAGACCTTGAATGCACTCCTCACACAGCATGTCCCTTTCCCCACCAGAACACGTGAAGGACAAAAGGGCTAACTGTCTTGACCTGGTTTTTCACGAAAACATCAGGCAGCATTGACGAGATTATTTCAATGCCTCCGCTCGGTCGTAGTGATCATGTGGTGCTTATGTGGGACTACTCCTTATTCTCCGTTGCGCCTGATATAGAGGAAAAACGGCGTAACGTTTGGCGAGAAACTTTCATCAGATGCGAGCAGATTTTAACACACATCAACTGGACCTCAATGTTTTTCGAGCACCGTAAACGAAGATTGGGAGTCCTTCCGAAATGTTTCTTTCTGCAACTTATTGACAACCACTGCCCGCTAACGAGTGTCCATCACAGCAAGCGTCCTGGGTGGCTAGACAGCAACTTAAAAAGGGAAATAAACAGGAAGCACAAGTTGTGGAGAAAATATTGCAAGTCTAATCAAGTCGCCTATTTTAATAATTATAAAGCGCAGAGAAACAAAATGAGAAGCCTTATTCTTACAACGCGAAGAGAATTTGAGAAGACTTTGCTGCAAAAGGCAACGCAGAATCCAAAGTTAGTCTACAGTTACCTCCGTAGATGTACAAGGAATAAACATCAAATACCGCTGATTAAGACTGCCGTGGGCGTCAAAATTTCTGAAAACAGAAAAAAAGCCGAGTACATTTTCACAGTTCTACCGCTCAGTCTTCACAAACGAGGGCAAGGTTTCCTTCGTCCCTCAGTGGAAAACCCGCCGACTGCAAGCATTAGCCACATACTATTCTCAGAATTTCTGATTCAAAAAGGAATTAAAAAGAACTAAAAAGAGTCGAAATCCCCAGGACCAGACGAGCTTCAACCCAAGCTTCTGAAAGAACTCGCCAATGAACTTTCCGCACCTTTGTCAGTGCTCTTTCAAAAGTCCTTTGACGCCGGAACACTTCCTTTCGATTGGAAGCTGGCACATATAACTCCCCTTGTACACAAAGTGGTAGCCGGGCGTCAGTGACAAACTACAGGCCCATAAGCTTAACATGCATCCTTGGCAAGATTATGGAAAAGGATCATCAAGAGCGAATTGGTGAAATTCCTAGAGACTCATAATTTGTTATCAAACTGTCAACACGGGTTCAGAAAAGGAAGATCATGCACAACGAATTTGCTGTATTCGCTCCAGAGGTGGACCCAAGAACTTGAAGATAGACACGCGGTTCACATTGCCTTCATTGACTTTCAAAAGGCCTTCGATACTGTGCCGCACGAGAGACTGCTTTACAAGCTAGAAAGAATTGGAATCAGAGGTAACCTCCTCAAGTGGATCGAAAACTTCCTCGTGGGTCGGCGCCAGGTTGTGTGCATCGGCCAAGAGAGGTCAAGTTCTGCTGCGGTCGAGAGTGGGGTTCCTCAGGGTTCAGTACTAGGGCCAATACTGTTTTAATATACGTGAACGATTGTGTCAGGAATCTCGACTGTGAAGCAGCAATGTTTGCCGACGACATTAAAATCTGGAATGTAATCCAGAGCCCTGCTGACGAAGATAAACTGCAGATCAACCTAACTCGGTTGGAGGAGTGGTCGAATCATTGGCTTTTGCGGTTCAACGTCGATAAGTGTATAATACTTCGATATGGCAACCCGTCTGGATCTGCCGAAAGTAGAAGTTACTATCTCAACGGTGAAGCCTTAAAAGACGTGGAAACCCAAAAGGACCTTGGTGTGCTGATGACCACCACCTTAAAACCATCGTCTCACTGCTCGAAAGTGGCGAAGAGGGCAATTTCGGTGTTGCATGCCATCAGACGAGCCTTTTTGGATTTCGATGAAGATCTTTTTGCTAAGACCTTTGGAACATTCATTAGGCCACATTTGGAATATGCTATGCACGCCTGGAAACCCTGGACAGTTCAAGATCAGAACTGCCTCGAAAGGAGTCCAGAGGAAAAGCCACCAAAATGGTTAGAAGTCAAAGCTCCTTGCCATATCCCAACCCGCCTAATGAATCTTAATCTGTTCCCTTTGAGTTATAGGCAAAATGCGTGGTGATCTCCTGCAGACATTCCGCATTGTGAAGGGATTGGATTGTTGCCTGGAATTCTCGGACTTCTTTGAATTTGCCGCTACGACCCATCTCCGAGGTCACCCATTGAAACTGCGTGTCCAGCAGGCGAGACTGGATGTGCGCAAGTTCTCCTTCTCTGTCAGAGTGGTTAAACCATGGAATGCCCTCCCTGAAGACGTTGTGATGTCACCATCGCTGGAAAGCTTTAAAAGGAACCTTGACAGTTTTATGTTCCGCAACGAGCCTGAGCGATGAGGCATTTATCTTAACCCTCGAGAGTCGTGCACCACTTGTCAAATTTTATGACCGCCTTTTGTACCTTTGCAACCCACACGGTTTCTCTGTATACCGCACTTAATTTTACGTTACAAATAGGGTACTCAAAGGCCCATGCCTATTTCCCTCAATAAATTGAATTGAATTGAATTGAATTGAATTTTCATTGTCATTGATTATGCCTTGTTTCATTTATTTCAGATGGAACAGAAGATAAACCATAATCCCATGAAAGTACTGCGTGATCACTTCGACTAAGTGGAGGGAGGCAGTCTACCTCGTCTATACTTTCAGGAACTATAGTGAATGCGAGATCTAAACAACTAGCCTGTTGTCCTCCACGTGCTCTTGTTGGAACAAAAACATGTTGTGTGAGAAGAACATCAAGTGTTGTGTTTATCAGACGGTTCAGTTCAGTTCAGTTCAGCTCAGTGTATTTGAGGAAAATAGGCTAACGCCTTTAAAATCCCTATTTGTTACATAAAAGTAGCAAGAATAAGAAGCAAATTAAAGAAGTAACAGTCAAGTGAATGCAGGCAGGTTTACGTGGTTCAGTGATATTGTTAATGTTAAGTAGTCTCATAGTATAAAGTAAGTTCGTAACACACGATCTTCCCCTACGAAAGCCGTATTGTGCAGTTGATAAGAGGTTACGGGTTTCTAAATAAATCATCAATTCCTTTTTGACAACCTTCTCCATAACCTTGCAACAGATTGAGGTCAGGCTGACAGGCCTGTAATTTGTAGCAAATGCACGACTACCACTTTTGTGAAGTGGTGCGATGTGGGCTGTTTTCCAGTCGGTAGGAAGAATTCCCGTATCGAACGATTTCTGGCGCAGCAACGATAGCGGTTTCGCCAGCTCTCGAGCAAGTTCGAGGAGTAGCTTTGCTGGAATCTCGTCGGGGCCAGGGGATTTGCATGCCTTCAGACTTTTTAGTTCTTCAAAGACCGCCGCTTCTTGAAAGAGCATATACTGAATAAGTGGCACTCCTGTAGTCTCGTAATTTGATGGAATAAAAACAGCTTCTCATAGTGAAAACCGACTAAAAGAACTGGGAAAAGTGTTCAGCTTTGTTTTTATTTTCTGATATCTCGAAACCGTCATCGTTTCTCATAACAGGAATCGGGTTCCTGTTACGTGTGGTTTTTCTTACATAGCTGTAAAGTAATTTGGGATTGTGAACTGCTCTCTGGAGCAAATCCCTCTCGTAATCCCGTCGGCTTTGGAAGATCGAAGGAGTACTTTGAGCTCTGCGTCCGCAGATCGTTCCACCACATGCTGGGTGCATTTAAGTAATACTGCTTCACCCAGCATAGCTTCATTTCTCGTTCTTGTACATCCACTTAGAAAAGTAAAATTGTAAAGCACGAACCTAGAACTAAAGTGGAAATTTTGGATGGATATTCAATTTCCAATCATAAGCTCTTTGCATTTACCGTTTTTGTCGATATAGCAACCAGTTGGAAATCTATATCGGAATTACATTTATCCTGCGTATCCTGCGTACATTGCAATCCTTATTTAGAAAAAAAAGATGAAAATAGCAATCTCAACTCGTAATAAGCTACCTGCCTCTGAACCCAGCGTTGCTTGTTTACACCTAGTAATCACAACAATGACGAATATATGCAACCCATAGTTAAAGCCAAACAGTTTGATCCGTCCGGTTGACAGAAATGCAATGACTTTATGATGAAGTTTGGATCCGCTCTATCTATACTTTGTAACCTGTACGATGTTTGCCTATTTGCTGTTCCCTCTCAGGCCTGCAAACGTCTCAATTTGCTTGTTCCCTTGGTCACCTGTGAGGCCTTTGACAGATGGAAACTGAATCATTATTTTTATCTTAATAATGCTCCCATACACGGACGCCCAGTTGACGTTGCTATGGCGTTGCTGTACTCGTTTGGTTTCAATTACAAAATATTGGAATCATAATGCCTCTCTTTGCGTACCAAGAATGGAGCGAAGAACTGATTCTCTCCTGTCTTCTCAGCCTTTTTTTCAGAATTCTGACCAAATTTCCACTAACCTCAACGTACCAGTTAATCCATCTCATCACATGTCCAGTTCAGAAAACCCCTTCACTTCGTAAGCCCACATATAATGTCCTCTTCCCAGCTTAATTACTTATACCAACAGCTTCCCCATTTAAACCCAGTTTTATAGGCCTCCGCGTGAAATATTCCGAGACACACCGCAAAAATATCACCAAAAGCCACTAGACTATGCGGATTCATTTTTTAAAAATTTATCCTCACCTGCCCTAAAGACACGACTATATAAATGTACGTTTTACCTCTCTTGGATAACTGCTGAATTTTTTTTGACAAAATGCCATCAGATGACCGAAAGAAACTAAAATCTATTCAAAGATACTTTACCAGATCCTTATCTAAATGTGATGGCATTCAAGGCTCAAACATAGAACTTTACAATAGATATGGTCTTCAACCAGTCTGGATCAGAAGACTCAAAAATGGTCTCACTTTTCTATTCAAAATCACACACGACCAATATATTCTCAGAATGAATATACTAACAAATCAAAACGGCCCCCGAGACACTAGAAATTATGAAATTATTATAAAAATTCCTAAATTCAAAAAGGCACAACGATCCAACTTCTATTCCATAAGATACGCGACAATATGGAACGCCCTGCCATGTTCTATCAGAAATAGTCGAACCCTACTAGAATTTAAAATAAAAATCAAACAACATCTGTTAAATAATACCACACATCTGTTTTTGAATAAGATAGGACATTTTTCAACTCAGTTCTTTAACATAGAATTCGGGCCGAAGGGGCTCTGATAACACCAACTTCGGGAATCACGCGTTCTACAACGTGGCGGTGGCTATTGGCGAAAAGCTACTTCAATTCTGAGTCCTCCCGATAAGCTGCCGTATGTGCATCTAGAAGTCAAGCAAATCCAAACGTACTTTGCGGCAATAGCCATTTCAGGACAGAAGCTCCCACGAGTAGCTTCTTGACGTCCTTTTATAAACAACTTACGACGACCTGCAATGCACATAGAGATCAAGAATTTAATCATCTGGTTATGTGGTACTCCATCTGGTTATGGGCAAGCTGTAGCTGGTGGTAAGTGACCTACAAGACTCATAAATACCTATCCTCTGGCTGTGCGCAAGGGCTCTAAATTTAATGATTTATATACGCATTATCTAAAAAGCAGCTTTTTTTCAATTTTAAAAACTTATTAAAAAGTTTATGATAATTTACATTTTTAAAAGTTTTTAAATAACGTCTTCATTTTTATATATAATTTTATGATTGTTAAACAATTTGCTTAAAAACTTACCTGCAAAACTTATTATATTTTTATATCAGTCTATTAGTAGTATATTTATTCCGGTTTTAACATTATTAATGCTCTACGTAATTCGAGTGCGCAACGAGCCACACACCTAGGTTTTGATTTGGCTTTATAAAACGAATGGTACTAGCTGTTTCATACAGCTAGATCAAACATAATTCAACACTATGTTATATAATACAAATATGAAGACTGTAGGACTGCATTGAAAGTTTCTTACCGTTGAACTCTTCCTGCTCCTAATCTTTTTTCACCGCTTTTAGAAATTAGTCAACTAAGTCTAATTAGTCTGCAGACCCCACACCGAAATCTACTGCGCTCACATCTAATTGGAAGTACCTATCCCTTCGAATCGACCGCAGCCGTTTCTACCTCTGTCGAATGAATACTCCCGAACTTCAATAACAGACTAGTCTTGACTTTAACCATTCTTACCATGATACATTCATCCCCGTTCTGTAAAACTGTTTTAACTACAAATTTTGCTTTTACTGAACTTTGGAAAACAGGTTTTTTTTACTTAAAACAAACTCTTCTTTTCGAACACTGCTTTTTAAGCAAACAAACAAACCAAATCAAAAGTGGTTAATGAAAAGAGGAGTTTGTTTTAGGTTTTTTTCCTGTTTTCTTAGGATTTGACGGTGCCCAAGCAGTGTCAAATCAATGAACCTATTTAAATAGCTTGTTTTTAAATACAAAAATACACTCTCATCTCAGTTTCAAGACAACATATTTAAACCTCCACAAACAAGTTTTTACTTGAACCCCACGGGTCATATTATACCCCGATTATATCACCTAAGACAGGTCGTCAGAATGACCTTAATCCGTCCCAAACCCAAAAGCAAGCTAGCGCAGTTCTCACAAATCGCATGCTTCCTTCTCCAAAACTAACTAAGCCTCTTAAAACAGGCAAATAACCCTAACCCTGTTAACCGTTATACTAGACCCGGGTTCCCAGCACTCAATTCACATAGCTGCTTGCCCTCTCCCGACAGCCTCTATCTTACGTCTAGCTTCCCCCATTCCATTTTAACAACCACGTGCTCTTGTTGGAACAAAAACATATTGTGTGAGAAGAACATCAAGCGTTGTCTTTAGCAGACGGTGATCGAAGAGTACTTTGAGCTGCGTCTTTGATCTGCGTCCACAGATCGTTCCATCACATGCTGGGTCTATTGAAGTAATATTGCTTCACCCAACATAGCTTCATTTCTCGTTCTTGTACATCCACTTAGAAAAGTAAAATCGTAAAGCACGAACCTAGAACTAAAGTGGAAATTTTGTATGGATATTCAATTTCCAATCATAAGCTCTTTGCAGTAACCGTTTTTGTCGATATAGCAACCAGTTTGAAATCTATATCGGAATTACTTTTATCCTGCGTATCCTGCGTACATTGCAATCCTTATTTAGAAAAAAAAGATGAAAATAGCAATCTCAACTCGTAATAAGCTACCTGCCTCTGAACCCAGCGTTGCTTGTTTACACCTAGTAATCACAACAATGACGAATATATGCAACCCATAGTTAAAGCCAAACAGTTTGATCCGTCCGGTTTACAGAAATGCAATGACTTTATGATGAAGTTTGGATCCGCTCTATCTATACTTTGTAACCTGTTCGATGTTTGCCTATTTGCTGTTCCCTCTCAGGTCTGCAAACGTCTCAATTTGCTTGTTCCCTTGGTCACCTGTGAGGCCTTTGACAGATGGAAACTGAATCATTATTTTTATCTTAATAATGCTCCCATACACGGACGCCCAGTTGACGTTGCTATGGCGTTGCTGTACTCGTTTGGTTTCAATTACAAAATATTGGAATCATAATGCCTCTCTTTGCGTACCAAGAATGGAGCGAAGAACTGATTCTCTCCTGTCTTCTCAGCCTTTTTTTCAGAATTCTGACCAAATTTCCACTAACCTCAACGTACCAGTTAATCCATCTCATCACATGTCCAGTTCAGAAAACCCCTTCACTTCGTAAGCCCACATATAATGTCCTCTTCCCAGCTTAATAACTTAGACCAACAGCTTCCCCATTTAAACCCAGTTTTATAGGCCTCCGCGTGAAATATTCCGAGACACACCGCAAAATATCACCAAAAGCCACTAGACTATGCGGATTCATTTGTAAAAATTTATCCTCACCTGCCCTAAAGACACGACTATATAAAATGTACGTTTTACCTCTCCTGGATAACTGCTGAATTTTCTTTGGCATAATGCCATCAGATGGCCGAAAGAAACAAGAAGCCATTCAAAGATGCTTTACCAGATCCTTATCTAAATGTGATGGC
>WEDG01004352.1:0-21533 GCA_017591395.1 Schistocephalus solidus
CAGCTTGTATTCCGTAAATGAAGAAAGATGTTGACCTCCATCTTGACATTTCATTATCTAATTCTGAAATGCTACTGCAGTATAACCCTACTCTATGTACTGACCTTATTTTCCTTAGCAGTTTTTTCTCCTACATTCTATTCGAAAATGAAGGCCTATTGAACTCTGACTCCATTTTTAAGGTAAGAAATTTCTTTCACTGCCGTTCTTTCTAGTTCACTATTAATTTCAAATCATCACTAACTGTTCACCTAAAAAGACAAGTTCTGCCTACATTATTAAGTGTTTGTAAATTTTATCTGCACACATTTACATAACTTTATTTTTGTTACTAATGTTTGTTTAGACTGTGCCTTGCCGGTGCTTACCAAATATAAATTCTAAAAATTCTAAAAAGAATCAATGCTGATACTGATGTCCTATCAACAAATCGGAGCACCAAGGCACCAAGCGGACATTTCGACCGAAAACGCAATCTCGTAATTAAAGAGTCTCATGGGAGCTAAGGAAAGGGTAGAACATAACCACAGGCTTTTTGAGCATACTCCAATTCGATTCTTCGAGATGCGAATGCCTTAGTGTGCACAGATCATTCCATTTAGTGATAGCGGCTGTTTCACATGAACTTGTTTCTATGTTTGGATGTGAATGTTTGTTCTGATACATGTGTAGACTTTCGCATCGTTTTCATCTACTAAATGACACTTCCATCATGCCCTTTGCTCCGACAAATCTTTGAACAGGCTTAGAGGCTCTCTGATGAAAAACGACTAGCTGAAGAGCTTAACTTCGCTAAAAAAAACTGTTAAATATTACAAAACTCTTTTCGCGCACAGTGGAACCACAGAGAAAAACGCAGTACCCTGTACTTTGAGACGCTATTGGAAACCCTAAGTTGACGGCCGATAGCTTCAATTCTTTCTTGTCCAGAACGTTTAGTGAAAATTCGGTCGCCCCCTTTCCAAACATCCGGGATTTAACCGAAAACATATAATTTGCCCTCTGGGACGTGACCGTTGCAATTCGACGTTCTCATCAATCTAACAGTCCTGGACCAGATGGCGTTCCAGTCAGCGTTCTGAAGGCAAATGCAAACGATATAATTCCGTCACTTCTGAGATGAATATTTAAGCTTGCTTGTGAAATTGAAACCTTGCCTTTCTTGGATGGAATCGCACATTCTGCCTATACACAAACATGGCCGACCTTCGTCATTTGACGACTTTAGACCAATAAATATACTGCCAGCAATCTCGAAGATCTTATTGACCTTGATGAAAGACAAGCTGATGCGTCACCTAACAGAGAATAACCTACTTAATGCGGCTCAGCATGGGTTCCTCGAAAAAATATCTTGTGAAACCTGCCAGCTCTCTTTCTTTGATAATGTTCTTCAATCTAAAGACAGTGGTTTTGCAAATAACACCGTTAACTTCGATTTTACGAAGGATTTTGATCGTGTTGACCATGATCTCCTACTGCTGAAACTTGCCTTCTTCGGCATAGGTAACAAGCTTCTGAACTTAATATCCTCCTATTTTAATGCTCGCGCAGAACAGGTTAAAATTTCTGATGTAATTTCCAACCCCACGCAGTTGAGGTGTGGAGTTATTCAGGGTAGCGTGCTCGGCCCGCTTCTATTTTGCCTTTTTGTCAACGATGTTCCTGATTGTGGGTAAGAAAACTCGAAGCCGGTCTCTGCTTCCTATTTCGCGTTAACTTTAGCCCAAATCTACCACAAATTAACGCTCTTACTCCAATAGATCGACCCTATGCCACTTGTAATTCCTCCATGATCATTTCACCACCCCGTAGCTCCACAACTAACCGGTCTCAGTTTGTGCCTCTAAATATGCTTTTATATGGAATAATCTTCCGCTGAAAATTAGGTAATCGTCTACATTAGCTATTTTCAAAACTCATGTACGCAAACATTTAACTTCGGAAGATATAACGTCCTTATTGTCTGTTTCCTTCCCAAACTTGCAACTTTTGGATTTTGAAAAGGGTCCTCCTGGTATTTGAGGCAGCTCCCTTGATATTATATAGGTTTTTTAATTATATTTTCATCATCTTCTGCAGAGTCAATCTTTGCATTCACTTTTTCTTCCCCTCCTTTTAAACTAGCATTGCCAACTCTTGACAACCTTCATACTTTCCTCCGAATTTGCAACCCTGACGATAGTCTCCAGGTTCTGTTGATGATCGAGGCGGGTTCTGATGGTTTCGCCTCTTTGGTGATGAACTATGCAGTCAGCAAGGTCGCATCTCGATGATGATCTCATGACCTCTACTGTCCTCTCTTCGTTTCGACCATGTTTTCTACGATGAGTTCGTCTTCTATCACCTCCACTAGTGTTTATAAACAGAAGCTCTAACTGCTATATTATCTCTCCGCCGACAAGGAGCTTTCCGAACGCTCATACGTTGTCAGAAACATCACAATACTATCCCATTGAATTGAGCTATAAATTTTTTCGTGAAGCGTTTTTTTCTCCTATTTTTTCAAATTGGTGGCTCACCGAACTCTGCCTCTGATTTAACCCTAGGAGTTTTTTTACTGCTTCTTTTCCAGTTCACCGTATATGCCAAAGATTGTTCACTTTTGTTTTAAAAATGGCAAATCGTTTTGAATCGTATATGTTTACCATACTACTCATTTCTGCTGTTCCTATGGATGCTCACATAGTGCAGCAGTTATCCACTTTGTATGTATTTAAACCACGGTACTAAGTTTGTAATGATAGGGCCCTCTGGGCCTTAAATATACAATTTATTTATAAATTATTGTTTTCAGTATTGTATGCCCTTTGTGTATGCTGACGATTTAAAAGTTGCCTATCGATATAAACTGGTTGATCGCTACATCGGGCTTGAGCTCATCAAAAGGATATACAGGCCTTCGCTCAGTGGTGTCGCAACTTGCGCCTTTCGCTTTCATGGAACAAGTACTCCATTATGGTTATTGGCGACGACCATAAGCCCCATCTAAGCATAGACGGTCACGACTTAAATGTGCCCGGAAATATAAAGGATCTGGGCATATCATATTCTAGTAGTCTTAGTCTGTCAGAGCACTGTGCCCTGATTGTCTCGAAAGCACACCAAACGACTGAATTTATTCTCAGACATTTTAAAACCATCAATATAAGAATCAGTCTCTATAGAATGTATGTCAGGCCTAGTCCTCACTACTGCTAGTTTCTTTTAAGCCTTCTGCACGCTAGTGAACGGAAGAAGATAGAATCAGTCCAGCACGTCTGTACAAAAAGAGTTTTCTATTCAAAACACTGAAACCTTTACTTCCAACAACGCTGTGAGCATACAAGTTTCGACCCGATTTGGCTTCGAAGATTACAGAAGGGACTATTTTTACTGTTTAAACTTTTAAACAGTTGCATCATTAACCCCCGTGTATCTCTGAGGCAGCTTGACCACTCTCAGTGCAGCAGTCATCGCGATGCATTTTTAATTCTTCCTTTGGCACGCACCGTGAGATACTGACAGTTTTTTTTCGGTAAACGCTATAGCGAGTTAAAATAAGCTACCCAGAATTTTCAAAATTCAGCAAATCTATCCCTTGTTTACGAGAGCTGTCACTAGTGTTCTTAATTCAGGACACCTTCCAAAAAGTTTGGGTGCTGTCTCTGTGGATGCTTTTTCGGTTCTGACGGCGTTCGCAGACGCTGAATCCTGTGCCGGACTTCATGCTGAGGGCAACAATGCTAGCTCTGCAGACCCATATCGGCTTCTTCCTAAGTCAACAGTGAACAGCCGTTCGCAAACATACCTGCCGGTGCAGAATACCGAATCCATAACACTGAAAGGAAAAGTACTTCACCGTGCACCTGTGTCATTGCTTCCCTGTCCTGAACTTCAATCCCTCAATAAGCTGCAGTTTTTCTCCTGAAAACACTTGAAACAACGATATGGACATATTTTCACTGTCAGATCGACCCTTTTACTGTATATATTTTTTGATCTTGCCTGTGACCTGGCAATCAATAAATAAATTTGCTAAATCATCGTGTGCAAAGGAACCACGTATCTTTTTGTTCTCCGACTTGGACAGTTTGAAAATCTTTAACACTTCGCTTGTTCTGATTCTGGCATTAAAACTGCCACTGCACGAACGAATTTGCTCTTTGGAATTTTCTGGAAATTTTCTTGTGCCGAATTACCTCACAAAACGACATCAAATTGGAATTGGTTTATCACCTTCGTCGACTTGATAAAAACAGCCTCTACACCAATAAATTCTGTCAACCGCTCAGTGAACCAAAAGTGCAAAACCCCTTGAAGATCTGAAGTTGTCCAGGACCTTTGACCTCTACAAACGGCTGAGTCGTTCCTGAATATTCTTCCTATCATTTATTGTTTTTTTAAAGTGGTTTTGAACGAATAGGCGCATTTATTGCTCATATTGTTTCAATAGCGGCGTCGTTGGACCTCCGTTTGAAATTCGCTCGTCTCCAAGCTTTTGATTTTTGGCCAATAATCTTTTCCCAAAGTCAGAACTAAACGAAATAAGTTGTCATTGGATCATATATTGTCTGTTTATCAGGATCAGTCTATAATTGTTTATAGACATTGTGATATTCAGGCACACGAAAATTGATATCGGAATCTTGAATAATAAGCTAACTCAGCTTCATTTGGATCCTGCCTCATACGGGCTTCAGAAAACAGTCTCTCGCCAGGAAAGTTGTCTACATCAGAAAGGAACGGAGAACCACTGGCAAACTCACTTCGAAGGCTGCATCATTCTTTGCTTCGTATTAACATTCGATAATGAATTCGGTATGGAAAAGCACTTCTTTTTGTGCTCAGTAAACTATTCGCTTGATAATTTAAGCTGCTCGTTAAAACTTAATGCATCCTCGTAGAGATCTTGCTGGCATGGGAAACGCAAATGTTTACGACCCGACCACGCGAGAAAATTATTCACCGCTTCAGCCAGGACTCGAAACACCAACCTCTCGATTAGCTTCCGATGCTCTTGACCGCTCGGCCACGCCCGGGAAGCCAGCAGAAAAACAAATAGTATACACTACAAAAAAATGATCTCTCCTATCTTTGTAAACCGTTTTCGATTTCATGGGACAAAAACTTACCAGAAATACTCAAGTCACTCTCAGCAGACCGAGAAGAACCACAAAGCAGCAATAATGAAGAAAGCAGTGCACTACTGAACATTACCAAACCTAAGCTAAACAGCGAAGGGCTGGCACACTGTGATGAATGCCGAGGACTCACACCCAGAGTTTTAAGATTAGAAGGAGACCTCGATCTCCTATCGGAAATAATATCAGTCCTCATAAAAACATAATAAAAATTAACTCGCCGAAATACGATGCAAATGAGCCGAAAAACATCAGCAAGCTAGAACATAATCATCGAAAGGGAAACGGTAGAAGTCAATAGGCACAACATTAAGCGAAACAAAAAAGAAAACGAACGTAGTCATTAGAACAAACCTCTGAGTCAGTTGAAATACAGATGACCAGAAAGAAAATAAGCGAGGAGGAAATTGTGTCTTGCGTTTCCCCAGGTTCGGGAAATCTGGTGCACATAGAATCCGACTGCACAAAAGTAAATCAGCGATCGACGGTCTCTGAAAAGTCGAAAAACAGTAATCGTAAGGTTTCTTTACTGCCACGGACGAGCGACAGCAGCATGCTCTTTACATGTCCATCGAACAACAATGAAGCAGGGTATGGTAGCCAGCAAAGTAATGGTGGAAAAGTGGCCTACGACTTAGCGACAGACCTGGATGCCATAAACCAAAATTCAGGTTTTACGGGTGCTACTCGTGCAAACGCATTGTCAGGAGAACTCACGCTGTTTGAAAGGTCCATAGAGATATCTGTAAATCAACCAACAGGCTCACCGAGGAAGACAAATTTGAACACAGTATTAAAGACTGTAACAAAGGGCATGATTCAACCTTCCATCACTAAAAGAAAGCAGGATGCAGAAACGAGTTTTTTCCCTGACAGACCATTTTGTCTGGTAGTTCAGGGAGTCTCAGAGGCTACTGGGGAAACGCCAAAAGAAAGGGTTAAACAGGATCTGCTGATAATTCAAAATTTATTGAATGATACGCAAGAAACTGGTGTGACAGTCGACATCAAAAAGATCTTTCGATTGGGGCCTCTCGTTACAAATGAAACGCATGAGGTTCGACCAAGACCATTAAAAGTCATTTTGGGGAGTAAACAGCAGGTAGATCTATTGCTCTCTCGAAAGTCCCTACTACGAAAGAATCATCGTGGAGTTTTTTCAGCCGGATTACTCTCCCACCAATCGGATGAAAATGAGGACACTGGTAGCAGAATTGAAAATACGTCAATACGAGGGGAACAAAACTTGAAAATTGTAGACAACAAAATCGTCAAAACGGTGCGCTCGTTTTTATGGGAACATCCGGTGAAATTGACGGCAACCACGCCGGTCAAAAGCCCTACCAAATGCCTATAGATTTGAACCCAGACAGGAGACTGGATATATCTTGTGAAATATCCAGCAAAAATCTCCATGTGGAAGAAAGAACTAAAAATCTTCAGAAATCGAGGCAAGGAAACAAGATTAAAATGATGTACACAAATGTGCAGAGTCTATTGAACAAAATGGATGAAATTAAACTGGTCGTGGACCATTTACAACCTGACTTCATAGCTCTAACTGAAACATGGTTAAATGAACAAATCGCAGACACAGAAGTCCGAATAGACGGTTTTCAGCTTATCCGCATGGATAGAAACGGACGTAGGGGTGGAATCGCAATGTTTATACGAGAAGGCATTGACTTCATTCCGGATGTGCCCTCGCCAAATAGGATCTCGTCTTGCGAAATACTTTATTGTAAACTGAAAGTCCCAAACCAACCAGACCTCCATATTGCCATGATATATCGACCCCAGGACAGCGAACGGACACGGACGAAGCACTCATCACAGAGGTAAGCAAATCTGCCGTAGCAAACATTTATTAATACTTGGAGATTTCAACGCTACCGATAACGATTGGGTGTCAATGTACTGCTCGCGATCGGAAAATTCATTCGAACAGAAATTACTTCAGTTGGTAAATGACGAGTTTCTTACCCAACATGTCACAATGAAGACGCGGTTCCGAAATGGGCAGCAGTCAAGCTGTATGGATCTAATAATTAGTAGAGATGACAATTGCATCCTTGCATTAAGTTCTTACGTGCCGCTTGGACGAAGTGATCATTGTGTTTTGCTTGGGAGTACAGTCATTTTTCTGTACCCAAACGTCGTGCAGTTAGGCAGAGAAATGTATGGAAAGGGGATTATCCCTAAATGAAAGAATTACTGAATGGGATAGACTGGAGCCCTGCACATGTACCTGACCCTAATGCTGCCTGGTTCTTCATTAGTAAATTGATTCACCAATTGGTAGAGAAATTCTGCCCACTTAAAAGGTGATCATTCGTCTCCCGACCCGAGTGGGTGACATCGGAAATAAAAAGGAATCGCAAGAAGAAAAGAAGACTGTGGAGAACATATGCCAGATATCAACAACCCGAACATTTTTTTCCGCTTTTTAAGAAACAGCGAAATCGGTGTCGGAATCTTCTGAGAAAAGAAAAGATCAGCCTTTGAGTCAGAAATAGTTAAAGACATACCAAGAAATTCGAAAAGGTTTTATGCTTACGTTAATAAGGCAAAACGAAATCGCGACTGCATTCCTTTTCTTAAAGACAATCAGGGAAACAGGTTAACTGATAACTCTGATAAGACCTGCCTCGTATCCAATTTCTTTATGTCCGTGTATACCGAGGAACCATTTTTTGACGAGGATTAATACTACAGTACTGCCACATCTACAAACAAAATAAGCACGGTGTCGTTCCCAATGGACACAGTAAGAAAAATTCTGAAACAGCTACAGTCCACTTAAATCACCTGGCCCAGATGGTATATCCGCAAAAAGTTCTCAATGAACTCACAGAACAGCTGGCCTCTCCACTCTCCAAGATATTTGAAAGTTCGATGGAGGCGGGGGCTCTGCCTACCGAGTAGAAGATAGCCAACATAACCCCCATCTAAAAAAGGAGGAGAGGACATCACCAAACAGTTTCCGACCAGTCAGCCTCACAAGTATCTGTTGCAAAATGATGGAGAAGATAATCAAAACGGAACTTATGAGGCATCTTGAAGAGAATAACTTGCTTAGTTCATATCAACATGGATTTCGAAGTGGTCGATCCTGCCTCACAAACTTGCTCACATCCATGGAAAGTTGGACAAAATCATTAGAAATGGGTTTGTCAGTCGATGCGGTCTACATTGACTTTAGCAAAGCCTTTGACAGGGTTCCACACAAACGTCTGATCTTTAAGCTCCGTCAAATGGGTGTGACTGGCAAACTACTCAAATGGTTGGCCGACTTTCTCACAGACAGGCGCCAGCGTGTTTGTATTGGAGACGCCAAGTCTCACTGGGAAACCGTTCACAGTGGAGTTCCGCAGGGCAGCGTTCTGGGTCCCATTTTGTTTCTGATATACGTAAACGACTGCCTGGATTGTCTGACATGCGAGAAGGTAATGTTCGCTGATGATTTGAAGTTATGGAACTCGATTTAAAAACCGGATGATGCGCGAAAATTACAAAAAAACTTAGATCGCTTGCAAACATGGTGTGATGAGTGGCTGCTGAACCTTAATCTTAACAAATGCCAAATAATTCGACTGCGGTCTAGTTCCAGAAGGCTGATTAGATTTGAATACCAGTACTCCATCAGTGGTCACCAACTCCAGGAGGTAAACATTCTAAAGGACTTGGGTATATGGATAACACCAACTCTCAAACCATCGTCGCACTGTGCGAATATCGCAAAGAAAGCTATGTGTATCTTAGGCGCAATCAGGAGGTCCTTCGTTAATTTTGACGGAGAGCTTTTTGGGCGCGTGTTTGGAACATTTATCCGGCCGGTGTTGGAATATTGCGTTCAGGCGTGGCGCCCTTGGACGAAACATGACTACGCTCTGCTGGAGAAAGTTCAACGGAGGGCAACGAAACTAGTCAGCGGATTGGAATGCCTACCCTATGAGGGCCGCCTAGAAAGACTTAAAAATTTTTCCTCTCTCTTATAGGCAATACAGAGGGGATATGATCTTAGTCTTCAAACTGGTCAGAGGAGTTGATTGTGCTCTTCAGATGGCCAACTTTTTTGAATTGGCAAACATGGCAAGTCTCCGAGGTCACCAATACAAACTGAAAAGAAATCACGCCAAACTTGAAGTGCGGGCCAACTTCTTTTCCCAACGGGTGATTGACGAATGGAACAAACTGCCAGCCTCAGTTGTTCAGGCTGAAAGCGTTGAAATGTTTAAAAGAAGACTTGATGCATTTTTACTTGATGAACGTATAATTAGTCGACAGCAATGATTGATATACTAAAACGGCTATCGCCATGTAACATTTGCTTGTTTTGCTAGCGTCTATCTGTAAATAGGGTTTTCAAAGGCTCTGCCTATCTCCCTTATATATACTGGATTATACTGAATTATCCGATTGCGGTCTATTTACAGAAGGAAGATTAGGTTTGAATATCAGTATTTCCTCCACGTTCACCAACTGGAGGTCGTTAATGTTCTAAAGGATTGGCTATGTGGATAAAACCAACTCTAAAACCATCGTCGCGCTTTGCAAAATATAGTGCAGAACGCTTTATGTATCTTAGGAGTGATCAGGATATCCCTCGTTTATTTTTACGGAGAGTTTTTGGGGCACTTGTTCGGAAAATTTGTCCAGCCTGTGTTGGAACATTTCGTTCAGGCGTGGCACCCCTGGATGAAGCATGACTATTTTCTGTTGGAGAATGTTCAACGGAGGGCGACGCAACTAGTCAGTGGATTAGAATGCCTTCCCTAAGAGGGCCGACTACAAATACTTGAAATGTTTCCTCTCTCTCTGCAGCCCTCAACCGGTGCTGAATTTGGCAGACTTTGAACAATCCTCCGCGTATGCATAATTGCCTGGTGCATAATCCCGGGTCCTTGAAAAGGCAAAGAGACTGTAACAACACTGCATTTTTGCTTACACTTCCCCTTTCCGAACTACTATCATCTTATGGGTAGCAGCTTTTTCCTTAATAACATAAATTTAGAAAAAATACACTATATATGATATAATGCCCAGAGTTTGTTTTCCAATCTCCATTTCTACAAAGCCTGAGGATAAAATGCAATAAACTAGACGTCGCTCACACAAAACCTGAATAAATAAATAATTTCGTAAGCACTCTACATTAGCAAAGCCTTTTTTTCAATTAAAGATCCAAACTTTATCCATGATCTGTTGCAGAGTCTTGAAACATTCAAGGCTTTTATCCCGCTTAATTTTTCTAATTAAAATACAGCCTCGTCAACCGTTTCACATATTCTCAAAGCAGACTTAAAAAATTACGAATGTTACTTAACGATCCATTTACAAAGCTCTTTGTCAGTTCACTTAAGGATTGCCCAAATATTTGAATAGCATTGAAAATAAGGATTGCATGAGGTAGGCATTGGACGTCTCTGGCAATAAGCGATGCCAATTCATCCAAATCTGTTGCTGAAGGGTTGGTGAGCTGCCTCAGATATGTAAGGGGGTTAAAGGTACAACTGTTTTAAAAGTTTAAACAGTAAAAATAGTCCCTTCTGTAATCTTCGAAGCCAAATCGGGTCGAAACTTGCATGCTCACAGCGTTGTTGGAAGTAAAGGTTTCAGTGTTCTGAATAGAAATCTCTTTTTGTACAGAAGTGCTGGACTGATTCTATCTTCTTTCGTTCACTAGCGTACAGAAGGCTTAATAGAAACTAGCAGTAGTGAAGACAAGGTCTGAAATACATTCTATAGAGACAGATTCTTATATTGATGGTTTTAAAATTTCTGAGAATAAATTCAGTCGTTTGGTGTGCTTTAGAGACAATCAGGGCACAGTGCTCTGACAGACTAAGACTACTAGAATATGATATGCCCAGATCCTTTATATTTCCGGGCACATTTAATTCATGACCGTCTATGCTTAGATGGGGCTTATGGTCGTCGCCAATAACCATAATGGAGTACTTGTTCCATGAAAGCGAAAGGCGCAAGGCGCGACACGACAGAGCGAAGGCCTTTATATCCTTTGTATGAGCTCAAGCACGATGTTGCGATCAACCAGTTTATATCGATAGACAACTTTTAAATCGTCAGCATACACAAAGGGCCAACCATACTGAAAACAATCAGGAACATCGTTGACAAAAAGGCAAAATAGAAGCGGGCCGAGCACGCTACCCTGAATAACTCCACACCTTAACTCCGTGGGGTTTGAAATTACATCAGAAATTTTAACCTGTTCTGTGTGAGCATTCAAATAGGAGGATAATAAGTTCAGAAGCTTGTTACCTATGCCAAAGGAGGCATGTTTCAGTAGAAGGAGATCAAGGTCAACACGATCAAAATCCTTCGTGAAATCGAAGTTAACGGTGTAAATGTCAAATCCCCTGTCTAAAGATTGAAGAACATGATCAAAGAAAGAGATGGCAGGTTTCGCAAGACATTTTTTGAAGAAACCCATGCTTAGCCGCATTAAGTAGGTTTTTTTCTGTTAAGTGAATCATCAGCTTGTCTTTCATCAAGGTTTATAAAATCTTCGAGATGGCTGGCAGAGTATTTATTTGCCCAAAGTCGTCAAATGACGTAGGTCGGTCATGTTTGTGTATAAGCAGAATGTGCGATTCTTTCCATCAAAAAGGCGCTAGCCTTTTTCAATGAGACAATTGGTAGGCAATAGTGAATTAATGTATGTTCACTTTGGAAGAGGCCCTGCTTAAATCATCGAAGAGGGGAGCAATGTCATTTGTGAAAATCAGGTCTTAAATATGCTTGTCTCTCGTTGAAGAACGGACAAGCTGTGACCAATAAGAAAAATTAATGGTATCTATGAAAGGCTGAAATCTGGATGGACAAATGTTTGAAATCCAGTCAATTTCAGGAAAATTAAAATCCCCAGGGATTTTTTTAATGTTAAAATTGGATTTCGAAACCAATTTAAAAATTTCACAAAGTTTTGCATCAGCATCGGATGATGAATTAGGCGGGTAGAAAATACATCCGAGAATAGCCTTTTGCCAGGGCGACAGGATAATGTATGCGAAGCAGTAATTACCAGAGAATGACGTAAAGTCTAGATCAAACGGGAAGTGCTTAAATGAAGCTTTAATATAGAGAAGACAACCATTTCCACGCTTACTAGTGCGGTCTTGACGGTAGAGATCGTACTGATCTATGACAAGATAAGAGTCGGAAATTAAGGGATGGGTCCAAGATTCAGTTACACATAAAACATTAGGCATTAAATCGAAAGCAATGGCTCTCAGTTGGGCAATCTTATTTATAACAGATCTAGCATTACGTAATATGACATCTTGGGTAGTACGCGTATCCAAACTAGGGTTATCGTTATTAATTTAAAAATATTTGGCGGTGGGTAATTAAGTTGGAAGTTATTGTGGCTTTTTCAATTCAATTCAATTTATTGAGGGAAATAGGCATGGGCCTTTGAGTACCCTATTTGTAACGTAAAATTAAGTGCGGTATACAGAGAAACCGTGTGGGTTGCCAAGGTACAAAAGGCGGTCATAAAATTTGACAAGTGGTGCACGACTCTCGAGGGTTAAGATAAATTCCTCATAGCTCAGGCTCGTTGCGGAACATAAAACTGTCAAGGCTCCTTTTAAAGCTTTCCAGCGATGGTGACATCACAACGTCTTCAGGGAGGGCATTCCATGGTTTAACCACTCTGACAGAGAATGAGAACTTGCGCACATACAGTCTCGCCTGCTGGACACGCAATTTCAATGGATGAACTCGGAGATGGATCGTGGTGGCAAATTCGAAGAAGTCCGAGAATTCCAGGCAACAATTTAATCCGTTCACAATGCGGAATGTCTGCAGGAGATCACCACGCATTTGCCTATAACTCAAAGGGAACAGATTAAGATTCATTAGGCGGGTTGGATATGGCAAGGAGCTTTGACTTCTAACCATTTTGGTGGCTTTCCTCTGTACTCTTTCGAGGCAGTTCTGATCTTGAACTAACCAGGGTTTCCAGGTATGCATAGCATATTCCAAAAGCGGCCTAATGAATGTTGCAAAGGTCTTAGCGAAAATATCTTCATCAAATCCAAAAATGCTCGTCTGATGGCATGCAACACCGAAATTGCCCTCTTCGCCACTTTCGAGCAGTGAGACGATGGTTTTAAGGTAGTGGTCGTAAGCACACCAAGGTCCTTTTGGGTTTCCACGTCTTTTAAGGCTTCACCGTTGAGAAAGTAACTTCTACATTCGGCAGATCCAGACGGGTTGCCTAAGCAAAGTATTGTACACTTATCGACGTTGAACCGCAAAAGCCAATAATTCGACCACTCCTCCAACCGAATTAGGTTGATCTGCAGTTTATCTTCGTCAGCTTACAGGGTAATTGCCAACTGCACCATAACGATTGGTATATTGAACGTCATTAAAAAATGGCTGATAGGGATATATAAAAGGTGTAGGAATAAAACTTGCCAGTATCGAACAACCATAGGGGTTACGACCGGGATATGCTTGTTGGTAGTTAAAACGGAATGACGGGAAGTTAGATGGAATAAAGGGGTTGGAAGGAGAGGGCAAGCAGCTATAAGTATTAAATGCTGGTAAGTCGGGTCTTGTATATCGGTCAACATGGTTAGGGTTATTTGCCTGTTGGAAAGGCTTGCTTATTTTTGGAGTGGGTAGTATGCGATTACTGAGACCTGCGCTTTCTTGTTTTTGGGTCTGGGTTAGAGTTACGTCCTTCGGAAAACCTGGCTCAGGTGATATAATTGAGGGTATCAGATAACCCGCGGGGTTATGAGACGAGCTAGCTTGTGGAGGATTAAATAACCTAAATTTAGATGATTGCGGATTTGTATTTGAAGAACGTTATTTATGCGATGTGATTCGGGAAATTTCCCGGAGAGGCCTGGAGAATTGCGTTTAAGAGGGGAAGCTGGCAGTCTAAGTGCTTTAGACGGGTTAGATGGTATAAATGCTTTGCCGGTCTTCATTCTGAGGGCAATATTATTGGCTCTGCAGACCTCAATCGGCTTATTTCTCAGTCGACAGCGAACAGCCGCTCGCCGACATACCTGCTGGTGCAGAATACCGGATCCGTAACACTAAATGGAGAGGTTCTTCACCGGGCAACTGTGTTAACGCGTCCCTGTCCAGAACTTTAATTAATCAATAAGCTGCAGTTTTTTCTCCTGAAAACATCTGAAACAACGATGAGGAGTTTTTTTCAATGTCAGCTTGACCCTCTACTGTATATATATTTTTTGACCTTGCCTGTAAACTGGCATTAATAAATAAAATAAAATGAAAATAAACCGGTTAATCGCAACATCGTGCTTGAGCTCTTAAAAACGGATCTTCAGGCCTTCGCTCAGTGGTGTCGCACATGGCGCCTCTCACGTTCTTGGCAAAAGTGCACCGTTATGGTTATTGGCGACAACCATCAGCCCCACCTAAGCATAGACGGTCACGATCTAAACGTGCCCGGAGTTATAAAGGATCTGGGCATATCATACTCTAGTAGTCTTAATCTGTCAGAGCACTGTGCCCTGATTGTCTCGAAAGCACGCCAAACTACTGGGTTTATTCTCAAAAATTTCAAAACCGTCAAAATTAGAATCAGCCTCTTTAAAATATATGTCAGACCTAGTCTGGAATACTGCTCGTTTCTATTTAGTCTCCTGCACGCAAGTGAATGAAAGAAGATAGAATCAGTCCAGCACTTCTTTACAAAAAGAGTTTTCTATTCAGATCACGGAAACCTGTCCTATCACCAACGCTGTGAGCTTACAAGCCTTGACCCGCTGTGGCTTCGTATATTAGAAAAGGGACTATTTTTACTGTTTAAAATACTAAACAGTCGTACATTTAACCCCCTTACATCTCTGAGGCACCTCAACCACTCTCGGCGCACCAGTCATCGAGATGTATTTGTATTTCTTCCTTTGGCACGCACAGTTAGATACCGACAGTTTTTTTGGTAAACGCTATAGCAATCTGGAATAAGCTACCTAGAAGTATCAAAATTCAGCAAAGCTATCCCTTGTTTACGCGAACTGTCACTAGTTTTCTACATTCAGGACACCTTCCAAAACTTTTGGGTGCTGACTCTGTTGAAGCTCTCTTCGGTTCTGATGGCGTCCACGGACCCTGAATCCTGTGCCGGTCTTCAGGCTGAGGGCAATATTACTGGCTCTGCAGACCTCAATCGGCTTATTTCTCAGTCGACAGCGAACAGCCGCTCGCCGACATACCTGCTGGTGTAGAATACCGGATCGGTAACACTGAATGGAGAGGTTCTTCACCGGGCACCTCATGTTAACGCGTCCCTGTCCAGAACTTTAATTTCTCAATAAGCTGCAGTTTTTTCTCCTGAAAACACCTGAAACAACGATCAGGAGTTTTTTTCACTGTCAGCTTGACCCTCTACTGTATATATATTTGTTTGACCTTGCCTGTAAACTGGCAATAAATAAATACAATAAAATAGTCCAGATAAATATGTTCTTCCTGTGGCCAAAACCTGTAACATTGAAGGCTGGGTCTCCCTGACGAATCGAGCATTGAAAGTCATCTCCGCAAATGTACCAAGCCTGTTCAACAAGCTGGACGACCTTAGAATTGTAGTGGATGAAATTAAACCAGACGTTATGACTTTCACTGAAACGTGGCTCAATGCAGACATTACTGATTCTGAAATATCACTCAGAGGATATCAGCCCTTCAAGAGAGATAGACCAAGTCGAGTAGGAGGAGTCATAGTTTAAGTCACTCGCAAGCTGACCACTACTGCTAACATACACATTCAATTAAGCGATGTGGAAGTCTTAAGCTTTACTATATCTCTAAGTATTCCATACCACTGACGATATCGGTTGTGTACCGTTCGCCCTATCAGACTTTCGATCAGGATCTCATTCTCCTAACGGAACTCTACAAAGCCAGCGAGAAGAAAGATGTCCTCATTGTTGGGGATTTAAACGCTCCTGGTATTGACTGGAAAACATGGACTGCAAAGGGAATGCCAGATAATTTCAACCACAAACTATTGCAATGGGCAACAGACAAACCTCTCTGTCAGAACGTCACCTTTTGGACACAGGTGAGAGAAGGACAACAGTCAAACTGTCTTGACCTTAGGACAATTTGCTAGACCTACAGGATCGACCGCCATTAGGGTCAAGTGATCACATTACGCTGTGCTTCGAGTACTCACTGTTTTCCAAACCAAAGTTACCCGATAATTGGGAAAGAAACATTTGGAAGGGGGGACTACTCACCAATGAGTTGACAAATGTCAGAGATATCCTTGGAAACAGAACTACATGGTGCAACGAATAAAGATTGGGGAACATTGAGCTCTGTTTTGATAAGGATTATTTACCTTAACTGTCCTCTCAGGAAAAAGACAACCCTAAACCGCCCAAAGTGGATAAACGCAAACTTGCAGGACTCTTTCAAAAAAGAAATCGCTTCTGGAAGCACTACAGAAAAACCGGCTCCGATGTTCACTACAAAATCGTGGTAGCAAAACGCTTCTCTTCGCGTAGCAAGAATCTTCCTATTCTAGTTAAATTGTTTTCAACAGTTGAGGTGGACTCAATCTTTGCTCAATGAGGTCGCACTTCTCGCTATTTGGAAATGACAAAATGTTTCCTTTGTCGAGATCTTACACCAATGGAGCGAATAAATGGGTCCTTCTTATCATCGATTTCTCAATCTAATATTCATAAGTCTGGTCGTATTTCCACTAACGTCAATGCACCAGCTAATTCATCTCCTCAGATGTCTAGTTCTGTCAGCACCTCCACTCAACCTTCAACTTCGTCTCCCCCGCGGCCAAATACTGCAATTTCCGGTGCTTTTTAGCCCGCCTGTAATGTCTGCGACCCCGTCTAAAGCATTTATACTATCTAACCCGTCTAAAGCACTTAGACTGCCAGCTTCCCCTCTTAAACGCAATTCTCCAGGCCTCTCCGGGAAATTTCCCGAATCACATCGCATAAATAACGTTCTTCAAATACAAAATCCGCAATCATCTTAATTTAACTTATTTAATCCTCCACAAGCTAGCTCGTCTCATAACCCCGCGGGTTATCTGATACCCTCAATTATATCACCTGAGCCAGGTTTTCCGAAGGACGTAACTCTAACCCAGACCCAAAAAAAAGATAGCGCAGGTCTCAGTATTCGCATACTTCCCTTTCCAAAAATAAGCAAGCCTTTCCAACAGGCAAATAACCCTAACCATGTTGACCGATATACAAGACCTGACTCACTAGCATTTAATCCTTATAGCTGCTTGCCCTCTCCTTCCAACCCCTATATTCCATCTAACTTCCCGTCATTCCGTTTTAACCACCAACAGGCATATCCCGGTCGTCAACCCTATGGTTGTTCGATACTGGCAAGTTTTATTCCAACACCTTTTGTATATCCCTATCAGCCATTTGTTAATGACGTTCAATAATCCAATCGTTATCGCGCAGTTGGCAATTACCCTCTAAGCCACAATAACTTTCAACTTAATTACCCACCGCCAAATATTTTTTAATTAATAACGATAACCCTAGTACGGATACTCGTACTACCCAAGATGTCATATTACGTAATGCTAGATCTGTTATAAATAAGATGGCCCAACTGAGAGCCATTGTTTTCGAGTTAATGCCTAATGTTTATGTGTAACTGAATCTTGGACCCATCCCTTAATTTCCGACTCTTATCTTGTCATAGATCAGTACGATCTCTACCGTCAAGACCGCACTATTAAGCGTGGTGATGATTGTCTTCTCTATATAAAAGCTTTATTTAAGCACTTCCCGTTTGATCTAGACGTTACGTCATTCTCTGGTAATTACTGCTTCGCATCCATTATCCTGTCACCCTGGTAAAAGTCTATTCTCGGATGTATTTACTACCCGCCTAATTCATCATCCGATGCTGATGCAAAACTTTGTGAAATTTTTAAATTGGTTTCGGAGTCCAATTTTAACATTAAAATAATCGCTGGGGATTTTAATTTTCCTGAAATTGACTGGATTTCAAACATTTGTCCATCCAGATTTCAGCCTTTCCTTGATATTATTAATTTTTCTTATTGGTCACAGCTTCTCCGTTCTTCAACGAGAGACAAGCATATTTTAGATCTGATTTTCATAAATGACATTGCTCCCCTTTTCGTTGATTTTAAGCAGGGCCTCTTCCAAAGTGACCATGCATTAATTAACTGTTGCTTACCAATTGTCTCATCGAAAAAAAGGCTAGCACCGTTCGTACCTATCATAATTTTCACCTCGCAGATATCAGCTTAATTAACAACTTTTTTTGGACTCATTGGATTAGCAGCATCTCTCCTCCATGAACGATGCAGCAAGTCTTTCTGACTTAATGTCAGTCGTTTCAAATAACATCCTGGAATTTGTGCCAATCAAAATTGTCAAGCCATACACTTCGGAATCCACCGTCCCCCACTTTCTTTTGCCAAGTCTAAAGAAATTGAGGAAGCAATTAAAAGATCAAAATACTAGTTCGTTATCTGTACATCTAAGGATTGCAGAGATTTTTGAATTAGGTTCTAAGATTCGGCTTGCAATGGACAGACAGAGTGAATCATGCGCACTCAGCGAGCCAAACTCTGCAAAATCTGTTGCTCAACAGTTCCGCCGTCGATCCTCCTCTAAACGAGGTTATGAAATACCTCCACTACTAAATGAAACAAAGAACTTCGTTCTCGAAGACTCTGATAGGGCAGAACTGTTCAGCGCATTCTTTGCAAATCATCTTATGATGGAGTCTGAACCGGTTCCGATGTTTCAGGCATCCTCATTTAATGTTATCAGCACCATTAATTTCTCCATAGAACAAATTCGTAAGCAAATAATGCGTCTGAAAAACTCGCACTCTTCGGGGACTGACGGTATGCCGAACTCAGTTATTAAAAGAGTGCCGAGCTTCCTGACTCATGGAAGACATCTATTATTCTTCCTGTTTTCAAGTCGGGAACTCTTTCGGACGTAAATAATTATTGAGGCGTTCGTAAAACCCCCGCTCTAGCAAACCCTCTTGAAAAAAAATATTTTTTATCAAATTCTCGACTTTTGCTTCGAAAATAAGCTCTTAAGCGACTCGCAATATGGTTTTCTACCTGGGAGATCATGCGAAGTGTGTCACTTAGCTTTTCTTAATCTCGTCACTTCCCTTCGTAATGAGCAACAGTCAGTGGTTGTTATCTACTTTTGACCTGAGCAAATGCCTTTGACAAGGTACCGCACAGACGTCTACTGGTGAAAACTGGAAGCCCTCGGCATCCGGCCACCTTTCCTTGACTTCATTGGTTCCTACTTGTCTAACCGCAGCCAGAAGGTCTTAGTAGGTAATAGCTACTCGAAGCCTCAGCCGATCACGAGTGGCGTTTTTCAAGGCACGGTTTTAAGTCCCCTTCTCTTCATTCTGTACATAAACGAAATTTCAGCTTTACTCACAAATTCACACAATTTCGTTTACGCTGACGATCTCAAGTGCATTTATTCATTTTCTAAAGACACTGCCAATAGTTGCGTTGATATAATCAACACTGATCTACTTATGCTCTCACGTTGGAGCTGTACATGGCAGATGTAAATTTTCTCCATCCAAGAGCAGTTTTATGTGTTTTGGCCCCGCCAAGCTTCCTGGACCCCTAGTTTTTTTCAAAAAAAGTACACTTTAAGAACAATCAACCATAAAAGTCTTAGGTCTAAGCTACACGAATAAGCTAGCATTATCGCCTCATGCAGATCGAATTTCTGCAGAGGCTGCACAGCTATGTGGTTTTATATCACATAATTTCTTCCTTCCGGAAATAAAGCTTAACCTATACCGCATGTTTGTTCTTCCTATCCTAGAATACTACCGTCCCCTCTTTGGGCTGATGAGCGCCTCTGACCGCAATAAGATTGAAAAAGTTCAGAGGGTTTTTACTCGAAGACTATTTTTCTCTTCTTGGATCCAGTTTCTCTTTACGGATAGATGCCAGTTAGCAAACATTAAATTTCTGTGGGTTAGAAGACTCGAAGCCGGTCTCTGCTTCCTGTTTCGCGTTAATTCTAGCCCAAATCTCCCACTAATTAACGCTCTCGCTCCGGTAGATTGACCCTATGCCACTCGTAATTCCTCCATGATCATTTCACCACCCCTTAGCTCCACAACTAACCGGTCTCAGTTTTTTGCCTCCAAATATGCTTTCATATGGAATAATCCTCCACTGAAAATTAGGTTGTCGTCTAAACTAGGTATTTTCAAAACCAAATTACGCAAACATTTAACTTCGGAAGATATAAAGTCCTTATTGTCTGTTTCCTTTTCAAACTCACAGCTTTTAGCTTTTGAAAAGGGTCCTCCTGGTATTTGAGGCAGCTCCCTTGATATTATATTGGTCTCTAATTATATTTCCATCATCCTCTGCAGAGTAAATCTTTGCATTTACTTTTTCTTCCCCTCCTTTTAAACTAGCATTGCCAACTGTTGACAACCTTGATACTTTTCTCCAAATTTGCAACCCTGATGATAGTCTCCAGGTTCTGTTGATGATCGAGGCGGGTTCTGATGGTTTCGTCTCTTTGGTGATGGACTAAGCAGTCAGCAAGGTCGCATCTCGTTGATGATCTCGTGACCTCTACTGTCCCCTCTTCGTTTCGACCCTGTTGTCTAAGATGAGTTCATCCTCTCTCACCTCCACTGGTGTTTATAAACAGTAGCTCTGACTGCTATATTATCTCTCACCCCACAAGGAGCGATCCGAAACCTCATACGTTGTCATCAACATCACAATACTATTCCCATTGCATTTAGCTTTAATTTTTTAGTGAATGAGTTTTATTTCTCATATTTTTTAAATTGGCGGCTCGCCGAACTCCGCCTCCGATTTAACCCTAGGAATTTTTTTACTGCTTCTTTTCCAGTTCACCGTATATGCCAAAAGATTGTTGACTTTTGTTTTTAAAAATGGCAAATCATTTTTGAATCTGATATGTTTACCATACTACTCATTTCTGCTGTTCATATGGATGCTCACATAGTGAGGCAATTATCAACTTTGTATGTTCTAAACCACGGTACTAAGTTTTGTAATGATGAGGCCCTCTTAGCCTTAAATATACAATTTATTATTATTATAGGGAATATATGCAGCAACGCAACGTTTTTAAATGTAGAGGCTTCTAAGCTGCAGAGGAAGTTCAAACTAAACATACTGCAAAAATCGTTGGAAAACCCCAAAAATGCTCTATGGCTACATACGGAGTACAAAGAGAATTCAGGAAATGATCCCTGCCCTTAGTTCTGCAAACGGAAAACTGGAGACCGACGATCAGGTTAAAAGCATCCCTTTTTCAAAATTCTTTTCAGACCGTCTTCGCCCGAGAGCCTTATAATTTTGCTGCTATTCCACCA
>WEDG01004354.1:0-104946 GCA_017591395.1 Schistocephalus solidus
ATATATTTCCGCCCTTTGAAATCCCTCAACGGGCCCCTGCAAATCAGCAAAGGGGAGAATCTGGCTTCCAGTTCAATGTGACCGCTGATATGCGTTGGACTGCATCCCCGAGGGGCGACAGGTTTTTCTCCTAAATATCACCGGGAGCTCACTGTCTGCTCTCTTATTCAACTATGTTCTCACATTATGCTGGCCTCGGCAGCATATCGAGATACTATTATGGCTGATACCACAAACTCGCATGTACAAATAGGGAATTCAAAGGTGACTCACCTACATCTCCCTCAAATATACTGATACTGATACTGAAGAGAACTGCAGATTATTGTACAACGGCATATTTGGAAAAAAACCATGGAAAGAAATGCTCTATTGTGGCGTGGGAAATATAGGGGGTGGCATAGAAAAGAGATATTGAGGGAAGTTAGCATAAATTGGCAGCAAACGTGCATTTGAATAGGAAATAAATTATTTTGACAAACTGGTAACATCATTAGAAGGGTTAATTATTTCGGGATTTCTGATACATTTTGGATTGGGATAGATGCTGACGTTAGCGTTAGCATCTGTTGTAGATGCTGAGGTGTAAGTAGGTTTCCCATCGGTAATGAAATCTTTGATTTTGATGCCTGGCTTAGCCAATGATTCAGATTTACTAGGAGTTTTCTTAGGTTTACTAGACTTGGCAGCTAAAGCAGGCGTTGTTAGCTTGGGAGTAGAAACAAATGGCTTTGACACGATTTCACTCGAACCAGGAACAAGGTAAACGGGTGAAGATTCAGCTGGAATCGAAATTTTTGTTGATCCAGTGGGCCGTGGGCTTGCATTAGCTACAGGATAAACCTCTGAGATAACTTTTTGGTATTAAAGGTGTAGACTAAGGCTTCTGGTTTGCTAATGAGGGTGAAACCCAACGTTCTATTTGGGTTTTATTCCTTCAGATAAATGACTTGTTTTTTTTCAAATATTGAGCTGAGTGCTCATGCTTAGAGAAAATAAGGTCAACTTCAATCGCCAAAAAAGGTTTGACAGGAATTGGCGGATGTTTGCTACGGGAAGACAGCCTTTTAGCTTCAGCGACTTTAAAGTTAAAGCCGCATGAGTAAAGCAAATGTAATGCAACGTCCAGGGGATTTTACTCTTCGGGACGTTTTTTTAAAAAAATGAAACTTTTCATATGTTGGCCAATTCACTCAGTACTGACCGTGTTTATAAAAAGCTCTTGTTTTTCGGATTGTTGAGAAGTGAGTGAAGGCAACTTCCTCTCAAATATGGTACCGAGGATCGTGAAGATAGAACCATGTTTAGACATAAATGTATTAAAGTTTTCCCGGGCAACAAGGTCTAATTTCTTCATGCTTACAGTGAGATGCTCAAATGGAAGTTTAACGCGAAGAGAATGTTTGCGTCTAGGCCCTGAATGGGGGTTCATATTGATTTGAAAATATAATTTTTTAAAAATCAAGAATACGAAAGGAAAATTGTCACTTTTGACGTTTAGCGGAACGAAAGATGTAATATTTGAAATATGTGTTTTAAGCAAAGCACTGCAAGCAAAAATATGTTCAATAACGAGTTTAAACTGTAAAGAGAATTAGTGAAGAGGCAATGCAGGATGATATATTATATTAACTGGTATACCAGCTACTGCAAATTATTTTTCACTGGAAATAAGGTAAACTTATAAAATTTTAAACTTTATTACTAGAATTAACATTTAGATTCCGTTTTTTGACGTAAATATGTGAAAACTTAAATGAGGCTATGTAGGGTGAAACAGTTAAAAACCGTCTATTTCTCCTTTTGTCAATTGCAATAACTGCGTGTGCGTACAGTTTATTTATTTATTTTTTTATTGCCAGTTTACAGGCAAGGTCAACAAATATATATTTATACAGATGAGGGTCAAGTTGACAGTGAAAAAAACTCCTGATCGTTGTTTCAGGTATTTTCAGGAGAAAAAACTGCAGCTTATTGAGTAATTAAAGTTCTGAACACAGGTGCCCGGTGAAGAACCTCTCCATTCAGTGTTACGAAGCCGATATTCTGCACCAGCAGGTATGTCGGCGAGCGGCTGTTCGATGTCGACTGAAAAATAAGCCGATTGAGGACTGCAGAGCCAGCAATATTGCCCTCAGCATGAAGACCGGCACAAGATTCAGAGTCCGTGAACGCCATCAGAACCGTAAAGAGCTTCCACAGAGTCAGCACCCAAACGTTTTGGAAGGTGTCCTGAATGTACGAAACTAGTGACAGTTCGCGTAAACAAGGGATAGCTTTGCTGAATTTCGATACTTCTAGGTAGCTTATTCCAGATTGCTATAGCGTTTACCGCAAAAAACTGTCGGTATATAACTGTGCGTGCTAAAGGAAGAAATAAAAATACATCTCGATGACTGGTGCGCCGAGAGTGGTCGAGGTGCCTCAGAGATGTAAGTGGGTTAAATGGTCGACTGTTTAGTAGTTTAAACACTAAAAATAGTCTCTTCTGTAATCTGCGAAGCCACAGCGGGTCAAGGCTTATAAGCTCACAGCGTTGTTGGTAGGACAGGTTTCGGTGTTCTGAAAAAAGAAAAATATTTTTGCAAAGAAGTGCTCGACTGATTCTTTATTCTTTCGTTCACTAGCGTGCAGAAGACTAAATAGAAACGAGCAGTATTCCAGACTAGGCCTGACATACCTTTTATAGAGGCTGATTCTAATTTTGACGGTTTTAAAATTTCTGAGAATAAACCCAGTAGTTTGGCATGCTTTCAAAACAATCAGGGCGCAGTGCTCTGACAGATTAAGACTACTAGAATATGATATTCCCAGATCCTTTATAACTCCGGGCACATTAAAATCGTGACCGTCTATGCTTAGGTGGGGCTGATGGTTGTCGCCAATAACCATAACGGAGCACTTTTGCCAAGAAAGTGAGAGGTGCCATGTGCAACACCACTGAGCGAAAGCCTGAAGATCCTTTTTTAAGAGCTCAAGCACGATGTTGTGATCAACCGGTTTATATCGATAGGCAACTTCTAAATCGTCAGCGTACATAAAGGGCCTACCATACTGAAAACAATCAGGAACATCGTTGATAAAAAGGCAAAATATAAGCGGGCCGAGCACGCTGCCCTGAATAACTCCGCTCCTCACATGCGTGGGGTTGGAGATAACATCAGAAATTTTAACCCGTTGTGCGCGAGCATTCAAATAGGAAAATATTAAGTTCAGAAGCTTGTCAGAACCTTGCTAGATTGTATCACATGATCAAAGAAAGAGAGCTAGCAAGTGTCACAAGACCTTTTTTCAAGAAATTCATGCTGAGCCACATTTAGTAGGTTATTCTCCATAAAATAGGGAAAGTTTCACTTTCAAGAGCAAGATTAAATATCTTATACAGAAGAGACGGAAATATATCTATTGCATCCGCCTTTAGAACGGTGACCTGGACGCCATCTGCTCCTGGACTGTAAGATTGATGAAAACGCCGAATGGCTACGGTCACGTGCCAGAGGGTAAAAGTTATGGTTTCGAGGACGTTACCGGTCCGAACCCGGATGTTAGGAAAGGAGGCGACAGTATGTTAACTAAACATTCTAGACAAGAAAGTATTAAAGCTTTCAGCAGTCAACTTAGCGTCAGCTATTGGGTTTTTTAAGGCATCTCGAAGTTAGGGGTGCTGCGTTTTTCTCTGCACTTTGACTGTGCGCAAAAAGAGCTTTGCAAAATTTAACGAAGGGTTTTCGGCAAATGTAACCTCATCGGCTTGTCGTTTTTCGTCAGACAGCCTCTTAGCCTCATCAAAGATTTGTTGGATCAAGGGCAGGACAGAGGTGTTGTTTTGTAAATGAAAACGACGGGAGAGTCTACGCAGTCTACGGCGGAATGATAAAGGAAGGTAGACTTCCTCCTTGATATTAATTACTTTCTGGCGGGGAACAAAACGAGAAATGAGTGGACCTAGAACTTTGTAAAAAGTATCAGTTTAAACAGTCACATCCGAACATACAAAGAATTAGTCCAGTCGTGGGAATTTAGGTGCGTTAGCAATTCCCTCATATTTACTGATCTGAAATCACGGAAAAACCTTTTTTTGGAAAACGTTTCAGCAGACTCTAGTTATAGTGTAGAAAGAACTATAGTATGATCAGAAGTCCCAAGTGGATCTAAAAATAGAATAAATTTTCAATAATTAATCTAATATTTTTGACTGGAATCGAAGAAATTTGTTTAAAATCCGAGAATTCACTTATCTTCGAATTTGAACAAACTGCCTTTGACTTTGACCCTTGATCTTCCTTTTCGTCAAATAAAATTTGCAAGAATGAAAAGCAATGAACGAAAGTAACATTCAAGCAGATGATGGCAGAGTTACTTAGTTCACTTGTATTGTTAAGGTTAAGTAGTCACATAGTCCTCGTAGTGCTGCAACTTATGTATGTAAAGGCGAATGTTGAATGCCTCCACAGACTTGGACATAACAATCACCTCTAGTATGTTATTCCACTGTTGCACAACACGACTGGAGGAAAAAATACGTCGTCAAATCTAATGATTATTAATTTTAATGACCTAATGACGGAATGTTAATGGATGCCCTCGAAGTTTAGGCGCAGTGGCAAGTTTGAAAAAGTCCTCACGCACTATATGGAAGGTTTTTTTCAAGTCTTCGCGCAATGCCTATAACTCAGAGCATATATTATCTATATGTATATATCTAGTAGTCACAGCAGTGCTATGCATATGCAACCAGATGTTAAAACTAAGCAGCTTGATCTCTCTGATTTACAAAATTACACTGCTTTTATGTTAAAGTTTGGATCAGTTCTCTCTCTACTGGGGAACTTATTTGACGGTGACATCTTTGCTATTCCCTCTCAGGAATGTCAGCCTCTGGACACTTTCGTCCATTTTGGTTTGCCAGTGAAACTTAAGACCGACAGAAAAGAAAGTATAATTTTTCTTTTTAAAAATATTTCCCGAGACATACACACTTTTGACGTTGCCGTAGACGTCCTGTATTCGTGCGGCTTTAACTACAAAAAGTGGAAGCCAAACGACTCTCCTCACGTAGCAAATATCCACCTATATTAGTCACACTTTTTCACCAATCTAGGTAAACTCCATCTTTGCACAACGAGGTCACACTTCTCGTTATCTAGAAGTTGCAAAATGTTTCCTTTGTCGGGATCTTACACCAATGGAGCGACGGAATGTGTCTCCCCTCTAGCACAGGCCTTCGGCCTCTCAATCTATTATCCATAAGTCTGGTCATGGATATGAAAACCACAATGAGATTGTACAGCAATCTGCTCTGTAGTCCGGTTCAACAACCCCCTTAACTTCACCTCCCATCTTTCCTCCAATGAATCCATCAATATCTTCTTCTTCGCAAATAGGAATTTAAAACTCAGTAGCAATCAACAATGTCGAAAGCCCACCTGTTATGTTAGTGACTCCGTCTTAAGTGCTACGACCGACTGCTTCTCCGTTTCAAAGTAGTTTTCCTTGTATTCATACTGTTGAATTAGTCCAAAAAACTGGATCAAGTCCGCCTCGTTCCCATTCCACACCATCCACTCTGGTCTCAGCTGTTCAATCTACTAAACTTATCAATAACCTGGGCAAGTCTATTATGCTCCTAATTTCAGTTTCAAAAAGAAAAACGTCATAAGACTTGGGAAACATCCTAACCCTCCAGTATCTACCATACATACCCAAAATTTCCTTATCAATTATCCCAACCAAAAACTTCTCAGGCTCCCCAATTTATTAACTCTACCCCTTTTGGTAACAGTTTTTCAAAACAATTACTTCCATTTGCAAATCTTATTATCCCCACACATTATTCCAATATTCCTCAATATCCTATTTTAAGACCTTCTCCTATGTTCGCTAACGCAAAAAGCCTTCCTCTCAATAAATATCACCCAAATATGGTTCTATACAATAATCCTAAGTTAGTTGACAGTGAAAGGACGAAATCTAAAGTTTAATTCTAGAAATAAATTTTAAAATTTGTAAGTTTAATTTATTTCCAGCGAAGAATAATTTGCATTAACTGGTATACCAGTTGGTATAATTTTTCATCCTGCATAGCCTCTTCGCTAATTCTATTTTCAGTTTAAACTCGTTACCTTGCAGATATTTGCTTGCAGTGCCTTGCTTAAAACACATTTGTCATATATTACATCTTTTATTCCGTAAAACGTCACTAGTGACAATTTTTCTCTCGTATTATCGACTTATATTATATAATCAATATGAAACCCCAGTCAGTGCTTAGACGCAAACATCCTCTTCGCGTTAAACTTCCACTTGAGCAACCCACCTTAAACATGAAGAAATAAGACCTTGACGCCCTGGAAAACTTTAATAACTTCATGTCTAAATATGGTTCTCTCTTCACGATCCTTGGTACCATATTTGAGGGAAATTTGTTTTCACTCACTTCTCAACAATGCGTGAAACTAGAGCCTTTTATAAACATGGTCAGTACTGAGTCAATTGACCGACATAAAAGGAGTTTCAATTTTCTTTTGAAAAACGTTCCCAAGATTAAAATCCCCCTGAACGTTGCATTTCATTTCCTTTACTCGTGCGGCTTTACCTTTAAAGTCGCTGAAGCTAAAAGGAGGTCTTCCCGTAGTAAAAATTCGCCTATTCTGGTCAAACGTTGTTCAGCAATTGAAGTTGACCTCATTTTCTCTAAAAATGAGCACTCAGCTCAATATTTGAAAAAAATAAGTTGTTTATCTGTAGGGATAAAACCCCAATGGAACGTCAGGTTTCACCCTTCTTAGCAAACAAGAAGCCTTGGTCTACACCTTCAATACCAATGTTGGCTCCGAGTAGTTCTAAAAGAGAACTACTCTTTACTCGTTGGTAGTGTCTATCGCCCACCCAATGCCAGCGAGGATTACGATCTTTGGGTCTCGCTGGCATTTCACGCCGCAGCTGACTTACATCTGAAGTACTGCTTGCTTGCAGGTGACTTCAATCTTCCTGAAGTTCACTGGTTTCCAACTTTCGGTCCTGCAAAATTCGAAGACCTACTTGAGGCCATAGATATAGGCATGTGGGACCAGGAAGTTGATTTTCGCACCCGAGGATCAAACATACTTGATCTTATTTTTTGTAGAGGTTGTCAGCCATTATCAGTGTCACTTTTAGATCCACTTGGGAATCCTGATGCGAATGATGATGCGATGATGATGATGATGATCAAACATAGAATTCTGATCGACGGCAGAACAGTTAGTCAACAGATTTTGCAGAGTTTGGCTCGTTGATTGCACAAGATTCCCTCTGTCTGTCACGTGCAAGACAAATCTTAGCGGCCTATTCAAAAATCTATGCGATCTATGAAGCTTACGAAGACGAAACATGTATGTGGTGTTTCAGCCTCCCACAGAAATTCTCAGGGATTGAGCAAGAAATAAGCAATCTAAGACAAGAAATAGATAACTTACAAAATCTTTATCTTGCCCAACTGCTAAAAAAGCTATTGTTCATAATAAACCTACCACAAAGCAAAATTCGTATTCATATATAGCTTCTTCAAGCTTACATAAAAATCACATTAAACATATTGCGATAGCTGGACCTGGTAAACCAGAGGTATCTTCGCTACTTCCGAAGGGAGCCCCATCTAGTCCTTGCGCCACTCCATCGGTACTTAGTTCGGGTAGCATCAGCACTAATCTGGCTTTACCGCCCATCGCTACATCACTGGTAAACGTTGCACCAACATGCGATATTGAAGAGGTTGGCGAGTTTGTAAAGCCAAAAAAGAAAAGGTCTAAGAAGAACAAGTCGTGCAGAGATTTGTCTCCAGCCTGCTCAACACCCGGCTAATCTGGACCTATCAGGCAAAGTGAACTGGTTACCAATACTCACTCAGCTGAAAGCTCGGAGTTAAAAACGGGCCCTAGATTGAGTCGAAAACAGAATGTAGTCATTAAAGGTGTCCCGGAGTCCGCTTCAATTATTCCAAAGGAGCGAGTTATACATGACTTGGAACTCCTTCAATTGTATGGAAAAACGCTGCTAACGAACGGCGAGTCCATTCATATTCTCAAGGCATATAGAATAGGGAAGGCTCTGTCTATACCCAATTCAAATCCTCGACCAAGACCTCTTAAAATCATCTTGGAAAACGAAGCACCGGCACAGCTCCTGCTACAGAGAAAATCAACCCTGTGGTGTCCGCACTCTGAAGTGTTTTTTCAACCGGAATATGGGTTGAAAGAGCGAATACAAATACGACAGCTAATAATAGAACTGGAAACACGAAAGACCAATGGCGAGGCTAATCTGAAAATAAGGGAAGGACAGATAGTTCAACTGAAAAGAGCATTTTTTGGCCGAAGGCAGTCACCCTGACAGCCTAACTGTCCCGTTTCAGAAACCGAAAACGTGCCCACTTAAACTTATCGTCCTCAATGCCAGATCTCTGCATAATAATATGCCTTTGCTCCAGACTCCGGTTTTCATCCACCGCCCCGACATTGTAATAGTTACAGAGACATGGACAACACCCAGTGTATCCGACTCCGAACTCTCTATTCTAGACTACGCTTTCATTCGGAATGATCGGCAGGAGGGCCGTGGCGGAGGAAGCTGTATCTATGTTAGGCAACCACTTACATTTTTTCCATTGGACTATCGGCAATTTACCGCGGTAGAGGAGAGATGTTGGCTCCGAGTAGTTCTAAAAGAGAACTACTCTTTACTCGTTGGTAGTGTCTATCACCCACCCAATGCCAGCGAGGATTACGATCTTTGGGTCTCGCTGGCATTTCACGCCGCAGCTGACTTAAATCTGAAGTACTGCTTGATTGCAGGTGACTTCAATCTTCCTGAAGTTCACTGGTTTCCAACTTTCGGTCCTGCGAATTTCGAAGACCTACTTGAGGCCATAGATATAGGCATGCGGGACCAGGTAGTTGATTTTCGCACCCGAGGATCAAACATACTTGATCTTATTTTTTGTAGAGGTTGTCAGCCATTGTCAGTGTCACCTTTAGATTCACTTGGGAATCCTGATGCGAATGATGATGCGATGATGATGATGATGATGATGTTCAAACATAGAATTCTGATCGACGGCGGAACAGTCAGTCAACAGATTTTGCAGAGTTTGGCTCGTTGATTGCGCAAGATTCCCTCTGTCTGTCACGTGCAAGACAAATCTTAGCGGCTTATTCAGAAATCTATGCGATCCTTAGATATTCAGATAATGAACTACTTTATTGATCTTTTAACTGCTTCTTCAATTTCTTTAGTCTTGGCAAAAGAAAGCGAGGGATGGTGGATTATAAAGCGTAGTGCTTGATAATTTTGGTTGGCACACATTCCAGGATGGTATTTGAAACGACTGACATGAATTCACAAAAACTTGCTGCATTGTTCATAAAAGAGAGATGCTGCCAGTCCAATGAGTCCAAAAAGTTATTAATTAAGCTCATATCTGCGAGGTCAAAAGCATGATAGGTACGAACGGCGCTATACATTTTTTGATGAGACAATCGGAATGCAACAGTAAATTAACGTATGCTCACTTCGGAAAAGGTCCTGCTTAAAATCAATGAAGAGGGGAACAATGTCGTTTGTGAAAATCAGGTCTTAAATATTCTTGTTTTTCGTTGAAGAACGGACAAGCTGGGACCAATTGGAAAAATTAAAAGTATCTACGAAAAACTGAAAGCTGGGTTGACAAAAGTTTGAAGTCCAGTCAAGTTCAGGAAAATTAAAATCCACAGCGATTATTTTAATGTTAAAATGGGACTCCGAAACTAATTTAAGAATTTTACAAAGTTTTGCATCATCATCGGGTGATGAATTAGGTGGGTTGTAAATACATCCAAGAATAGCCTTTTGCCAGGGCGACAGAATAATGGATGCGAAGCAGTAACAACCAGAGAATGACGTAACATCTAGATCAAACGTGAAGTGCTTAAACGAAGCTTTAATACACAGAAGACAACAACCATCACGCTTGCTAATGCGGTCTTGATGGTAGAGATCAAACTGGTCTATGAGAAGCAAAGAGTCTGAAATTAAGGTATGGGTCCAAGATTCAGTTACACGTAAAACATCGGGCATTAACTCGTAAGAAATGGCTCTCAGTTGGGCCATCTTATATATAACAGATCTAGCATTAAGTAATAGGACATCTAGCATAGTTCGAGTATCCAATCTAGGGTTATTCTTATTTATAAAAAAAGAAAACTTGGTGATGGGGAAGTAAACTGTAGAGAATAAGGTGCGAGTGGAAAGTAAAATTGCTGCGGTCTACAATTAGCTTAGCGTTCACTGTTAACTTACTAAGGATTATTGTAGAGAACCATATTTGGGTGATATTTATTGAGAGGAAGGCTTTTTGCGTTAGCGAACATAGGAGAAGGTCTTAAAATAGGATATTGAGGAATATTGGAATAATGTGTGGGGATAATAAGATTTGCAAATGGAAGTAATTGTTTTGAAAAACTGTTACCAAAAGGGGTAGAGTTAATAAATTGGGGAGCCTGAGAAGTTTTTGGTTGGGAAAATTGATAAGGAAATTTTGGGTATGTATGGTAGATACTGGAGGGTTAGGATGTTTCCCAAGTCTTATGACGTTTTTCTTTTTGGAACTGAAATTCGGAGCATAAAAGACTTGCCCATGTTATTGATAAGTTTAGTAGATTGAACAGCTGAGACCAGAGTGGATGGTGTGGAATGGGTACGAGGCGGATTTGATCCAGTTTTTTGGACTAATTCAACAGTATAAATACAAGAAAAACTACTTTGAAACGGAGAAGCAGTCGGTCGTAGCACTTTAGACGGAGTCACTGACATAACAGGTGGGCTTACGACATTGTTGATTGCTACTGAGTTTTAAATTCCTATTTGCGAAGAAGAAGATATTGATGGATTCATTGGAGGAAAGATGGGAGGTGAAGTTAAGGGGGTTGTTGAACCGGACTACAGAGCAGATTGCTGTACAATCTCATTGTGGTTTTCATATCCATGACCAGACTTATGGATAATAGATTGAGAGGCCGAAGGCCTGTGCTAGAGGGGAGACACATTCCGTCGCTCCATTGGTGTAAGATCCCGACAAAGGAAACATTTTGCAACTTCTAGATAACGAGAAGTGTGACCTCGTTGTGCAAAGATGGAGTTTACCTAGATTGGTGAAAAAGTGTGACTAATATAGGTGGATATTTGCTACGTGAGGAGAGTCGTTTGGCTTCCACTTTTTGTAGTTAAAGCCGCACGAATACAGGACGTCTACGGCAACGTCAAAAGTGTGTATGTCTCGGGAAATATTTTTTAAAAGAAAATTATACTTTCTTTTCTGTCGGTCTTAAGTTTCACTGGCAACCAAATGGACGAAAGTGTCCAGAGGCTGACATTCCTGAGAGGGAATAGCAAAGATGTCACCATCAAATAAGTTCCCCAGTAGAGAGAGAACTGATCCAAACTTTAACATAAAGCAGTGTAATTTTGTAAATCAGAGAGATCAAGCTGCTTAGTTTTAACATCTGGTTGCATATGCATAGCACTGCTGTGACTACTATATATAACCGAGCAACGCTTTGGTTTAACGGCTGAAAGCTTGTGACAAGCTGAGATGTTCGATCTCATTTTTGCTTGGAGGCAAATGATATTCTGTGACAAATGTTTTTTCCAAAATATTAACTTAGGTCCTTTATACGTTCTTGAGAAAACTTCTTAGTATAGCAGATCCACCTAAGTAATAATGAGGCTATATCGGGTGAAAAAGTTGACTCTCAAGGTTCACGCCTGTAGGAAAGGACGAGCATCAGAGGTATAGCCAGGTGATAAAGTGTTAAAAATTCAAAGTTTTATCCAAAAATTAGGTTGAAGTTTAAGCTTGGGATTAATTTACCCAAAAAATTAGAATTTTTCTTAGCTTTCAAAAACAAGTTGCGCGCCTTGACCTTGCCCTTACTAGTGCCTCCGGGAGTTAGCTTTTTTTTTCAAAGGACTTTTGGAATATGATAAACAGTGGTTCAAACATTTCGTCAGCAATTTCTCTAAGCGCTAATTAATTAATTAATTATATATTGCCAGTTTACAGGCAAGGTCAACGAAAATGTATACAAAAGAGGGTCAAGCTGACAGTGAAACAAACTCCTGGTCGTTGTTTCATGTGCTTCCAGGAGAAAAAACTGCAGCTTATTGAGAAAGTAAAGTTCTGGACAGGGAAGCGTTGACACAGGTGCCCGGTGAAGAACTTCTCCATTCAGTGTTATGGATCATGTATTCAGCACCAGCAGGTATGTTGGCGAGCGGCTGTTCGCTGTCGACTGAGAAATAAGCCGATTTAGGTCTGCAGAACCAGCAATATTGCCCTCAGCATGAAGTCCGGCATATGATTCAGAGTCCGTGAACGCCATCAGAACCGTAAAGAGCTTCCACAGAGTCAGCACCCAAACGTTTGGAAGGTATCCTGAATGTATGAAACTAGTGACAGCTCGCGTAAACAAGGTAGAGCTTTGCTGAATTGTGATACTTCTGGGTAGCTTATTCCAGATTGCTATAGCGTTTACCGAAACAAAACTGTCGGTATCTAACTGTGCGTGCCAAAGGAAGAAATAAAAATACATTTCGATGACTGGTGCGCCGAGAGTGGTCGAGCTGCCTCAGAGATGTAAGGGCGTTAAATTTACGACTGTTTAGTAGTAAAAACAGTAAAAATAGTCCCTTCTGTAATCTGCGAAGCCACAGTGGGTCAAGGCTTGTAAGCTCACAGCGTTGTTGGTAGGACAGGTTTCGGTGTTCTGAATGAAAAATCCTTTTAACAAACAAGCGCTGGACTGATTCTATCTTCTTTCGTTCACTAGCAGGCAGACGGCTAAAAAGAAACGAGCAGTATTCCAGACAAGGCCTGACGTACATTTTATAGAGACTGATTCTTATTGTGACGGTTTTAAAATTTCTGAGAATAAACCTAGTAGTTTGGCGTGCTTACGAGACAATCAGGGCACAGTGCTCTGACAGATTAAGATTACTAGAGTATGATATGCCCAGATCCTTTATAACTCCGGGCACATTAAAATCGTGACCGTCTATGCTTAGGTGGGGCTGATGGTTGTCGCCAATAACCATAACGGAGCACTTTTGCCAAGAAAAGGAGAGGCGTCATGTGCGAAACCACTGAGCGATGGCCTAAAGATCCTTATTTAAGAGCTCAAGCACGATGTTGCGATCAACCGGTTTATATCGATAGGCAACTTCTAAATCGTCAGCGTACATAAAGGGCCTACCATACTGAAAACAATCAGGAACATCGTTGACAAAGAGGCAAAATAGAAGCGGGTCGAGCACGCTACCCTGAATAACTCCGCTCCTCACATGCGTGAGGTCGGAGATAACATCAGAAATTTTAACCCGTTGTGCGCGAGCATTCAAATAGGAAAATATTAAGTTCAGAAGCTTGCTACGTTTGCCGAAGGAGGTAAGTTTCAGCAGTAGGAGATCATGGTAAACACGATCAAAGCCTTATTGAAATCGAAGTAAACGGTGTAAATTGCAAAATTGCTGTCTCTAGATTGTAGCACATGATCAAAGTAAGAGAGCTGGCAAGTGTCACAAGACCTTTTTTCAAGAAACCCATGCTGAGCGACATTAAGTAGGTTATTCTCTGTTAGGTGATGCATCATCTCGTCTTTTATCAAGGTCTCTAAGATCTTTGAGACTGCTGGTAGTGTATTTATTGGCCTAAAGTCGTCAAATGACGTTGGTCGGCCGTGTTTGGGTAAAGGCAGTATGTGCGATTCCTTCCATAAAATAGGTAAAGTTTCACTTTCAAGAGCAAGATTAAATATCTTATACAGAAGAGATGGAAATATATCGTTTGCATCCGCCTTTAGAACGCTGACCGGTACGCGATCTGGTCGAGGACTTAAGATCGTTATCCTCGTTTGCGTTTTGGGGGCGATAGACACAACTAACGAGCAAAGAGTAGTTATCTTTTAGAACTACTTGGAGCTAACAGCTCTCATCTACTGCGGTAAATTGTCAATAATCCAACGGCAGAAACTTAAGAATTTAAAATTTATATTTGATTAGCACCGGAAAGGCACTGTTTAAGCAAACATTAGTTATGACAATTCGTGCAGATGAAATGTACAAATAAATAACTGGTCCTGCTATGTAAACAGTTAGCGATGTTTTAAAATTAATGGTGAACTAGAAAAAATAGGCAGTGAAAAAAAACTCCTGCCATAAAAATGGAGGCAGAGTTCAATAAGCCTTCATTTTTTAATAGAAGGTAGGAGAAAAAACTGCTTAGGAAAAAAATGGTCAGGTGTTAGAGTAGGGTAATACGGTAGTAGCATTTCAGAATGAGCTAATGAAACGTCGAGGTGATTCGGTCTTTATCACTTAGGTTTATGAAACAAAATCTTACGAAAATGCGTCAATGAACTTAAGTCCTCAGCGTCATAGGATCCAGAATTGAATTCTGATGATGGTTAGTATCCAAGGAAACGGTAACATTTTAGACTGTGGACCACCGAATGCGTACGTCCGAATGACGTCATTGTTTGGATGACTGGTGATATAAGGAGACATCATGGTTCAATGGGGACTAGAGATTGTGAATATTCAGTTTTAAGAGGGTCACTTAAATTCCCGATGGTCCTTTCTCTGAGTCATGGGGAAAGCTACTGGGAAAAGATGAGGAAAATAAAAAATTAATACAATCAGTGTTAAGATAAATGTGCAGTCTTTGCTTGAATGCATATAGACTAGTTAACGACCTTATTTCAATTGGCAAGTTATTCCAAAGAAGCAAAGAAGAGAGAGCGTTTACATGTGGAGGATGCAGGGGAAGGTATAATTAGTGCAAATTTTCTTAGGTTATAAGGAAGACTAACAGGGGTAATAACAGAAAGCTTGGGGAGAGTTGATCTATTATTTAGTTGGAAAAGGAGACAAATGCCTGCTTCAAGTCTCCTGACCCAAAGAAATTTTAGCTTCATTAGCTGGCATCTTGTTTAGTAGGAAGTAGTTAAAAGAGTCGGAAATAGGAGTTTTTTGTGAATTGTCTTTGGACATTTTCAATTTTTGAACGGCTAGATTCGTTCATCAAACCGAAGAAAGGACAGCAAAATTCAAGAATGGGAAGTACAAACATACGAGAAAGTTTATATTTAATTTCAGGAAGGTAGAAATTATAAGAAATAAAGCCGCAAATCTGAGCAGCTTTGGCCGTTATTCTATCGGCATGAGGCGAAAGTTTTAATTTATTGGTGTAGTACTTGATGGAGTACTTGATGGAGGAACATTCAATCATAGGGCAACCTTCAAAAATAAGAGGTTGCGTCAGCCTTGCAGGCCCAAAACTCATGTAGCGACACTTATTAGGTGAGAACTCCATTAGCCATGTGGAGGTCCAGGCCGAAAGAGCGTCTAAATCTGAATGAATTGGTTCTAGGCACCGTTCGGTCGTAGAGTTAGAGAAGGAATGCACGCATTTGAGGTCATCAGCATAAATAAAAGATTGAGAATGTTTAACTATCGATGAAATATGATTTATATACAGTAAAAACAAAAAAGGGCCTAATACGGTCTCTTGAAGGACACCACTAACAATCGGGGTAGCAAAACGAGTATGAGAACCCTTCTAAAACGTTTTGCTTTCGATCATTTAGGTATGATCTAATAAAGTCAGTAAGGGGACTACGAAATCCTATAGCTTCTTGTTTAGCTAAAAGTCGTTTATGAGGCACTTTATCGAATGCCTTACTAAGATCAAAATAGATATCTACCACAGAGAGATGATTATTACAAAGAGAGGTTAGTAGATTTAGAAAAGACATGTGGCAGGTTTCACAAGAGCGGTCCGGTAAGAAGCCGTGTTGGGAAATGTTGATAATTTGATTGCTTATGCAAAAATCCGTGATTTGTTTTGCAATTATATTTTCGAAGAGTTTAGCAAGAGAGGGCGTTTTATGAACACCGTGATAGTTATGAATGTCCGAGCGGCAACCAGATTTAAAAACTTGTATTATAATAGAAGTTTTCCAGTAATCGGGGAAAAAACCATTTTCAAGAAATACTGAAAATAACTTGCTTTGTAAAGGTGGAAAATCCCTTAACTGTTTAATAAGTGAGTTTGGAATGTTATCAGTTCCAACCGAATGTGAAATTTTTAGGTGAGCTATTTCCTTTTGAATACATGAAGGCGAGAAATTAATGGTTGTTAGAAGCGAATTTGAAAGCAGAGGAATTGTGGTAGTGGGGCTAGTTTCAGTGGTAAAGTGGTTGGCAAAAAATGAATTAAACAACTCTGCTTTGCCGAAATCGTCTTTAACCATTTTTTTGTTACAGTCGAGTAAGGGCGGAGTTAAATTCAGACGCTTATCCGATGACCAAACAGATTTGGATGAATTGGCATCACTTAGTGCCCGAGACTCCCTACGCTTATCTCTCGCGAGCCTAATTTTTGACGTAACTGGCTGTTTAATATAGATGCAGCTTCCTCCGCCATGACCGTCGTGTTGGTCGTTATGAATATAATCGTACCCTAAAATATTGAATTCATAGTCGGATACACACGGTTTTGCCCATGTCTCTGTAATTATTACAATGTCAGGGCAGTGAATGAAAACCAGAGTTTGGAGCAAAGGCATCTTTATTAAGCAGAGATCTGGCATTTAAGACGAATAATTTAAGCGAGCACGATTTTGGTTTCTAAAAAGGGACAGTAAGGCTGTCAAAGTGACCGCCTTCAGCCAAAGAAATGCTCTTTTCACTTGAACTATTTGTCCGTTTTTTATTTGGAGATGTGCCTCGCCATTGGCCCTACGTATTTCCAGTTCAATTAGTATCTGTATCATTTTTTATTCGCTCTTTCAGTCCTTATTCCGGTTGAATGCAGGCCCCGTAGGGTTGCTTTTCTTTGTAGCAGGAGCTGTGCCTGTGCTTCGTTTTCCAAGATAATTTTAAGAGGTCTAGGTCAAGGATTTGATTCGGGTGCGAACAGAGCCTTCCCTATTCTGTATGCCTTGACTGACTCGCTGTCCTTTAGCATCGTTTTTTCATACAATTGAAGGAGATCCAAATCATGTTTAACTCGCTCCTTTGGAATAATTGAAGCTGGCTCCGGGACCCCTTTAATGACTACATTCTGTTTTCGACTCAATCGAGGGCCCTTTTTTACTCAGATCTTTCAGCTGAGTGAGTACTAGTAACCAATTCACTTGACTCGATAGGTCCAGATGAGCCCGGTGTTGGGCAGGCTGGAGCCAAATCCCTGCCGAATTCATTCTTCTTAGACCTTTTCCTCGTTGGCTTTACAAACTCGCCAACCTCTTCAACATCGCATGTTGGTGCAACGTCTATCAGCGATGTAGCGATTGGCGGTAAAGTCAGATTAATGCTGATGCTACCCGAACTAAGTACCGATGGAGTGGAGCAAGGACTAGATGGGGCTCCCTTCTAAATTAGCGAAGTTCCTCTGGTTTACCAGGTTCAGAAATCGTGATATTTTTAATGTGAGTTGCATGTAAGCTTGAAGAAGCTATATATGAATACGAATTTTGCTTTGTGGTAGGTTTATTACGAACAGGACCTTTTTTAACAGTTGAGCAGGATATAGATTTTTTTAAGTTATCTCTTTCTTGTCTTAGATTGCTTTATTTCCTGCTCCATCCCTGCGAATTTCTGCTGGAGGTTGAAAACCCCCATACAAGTTTCGTCTTCGTAAGCTACATTAGTTAAGCTTACTGAACTTTTACCCCGTTTAGCGGGAGGTGAACAAATATCAGAAAAATGATAGTTACAATTGTTTTCTGCTTTCCCATTAACTTGCTTAACAAGATCCTTTGCCAATATGGCCGAGTAGGTAGAGGCGCCGATAGACGGCCCCAAGCAATTTTGTGGTGCATATTCAAAAGTAGGCCCTAGACCAATTTTTGTGACAATAAACTTATGGAATTTGAGTTTTGCATGTTAGAATTGCCACAAAATTAACAGAGAGTCAGTAAGGATATTCAACAATAAGAATATGAAAATATAAGGACTCAGCTTTTGGTTTGAGCCCCTTCCGCGATTGAAAGCAGATGCAGGGAGCACACAAATGGCGTGAGTTTCAAAATGCAGCAAAGACCGAGGCTAGCGATTCCAGTTGATATCAATCCTGGGGCAGGGAAAAATCTTCAGCAGTATAATTTTTGCTTTTTTTCAAGCCTCAAAATCTTTACGCCCAAGTAAAAATTTATGAACTGAGGGAAATATATAGACAATGCTTTAATAATTTCCCAGCACCGTGTCTTCTACACTGAGGTAGAGACTAAAAACTCGTAGGATCGAGGGACTTGAAATTCGAAACCAATTTCAAACGACGCACCAATGGTGAAATGCAGGAATTCTATCCGGCCCAGGTGACTTGGTCGGCTTTATATGGAGTAATTCGGTTCTTAATATGGTCGGTGAAAAGTCTAGCTCAAGGTCGTCTGTGGTGTATGAGGAGGGAGTGGACGAGGAATGGAAAGGAGAAGTAAACATTGGTTGACAAACGGGTGGAATAGCAGCAAAGTTATTAGGCTCTCAAGTAAAGACGGTCTGAAAGTATTTGGAAAGAAGACATGCTTTAACCTGGTCGTCAGTCTTCAGTTTTCCATCTGCAGACCTAAAGGGCAGGAATCATTTCCTGAGTTCTCTCTGTACTCCGTATGTAGCCATATAGCATTTTAGGGTGTTCCAACTTCTTTTGCAGTATGTTTGGTTCGAACTTACTTCGCAGCTTAGTAGCCCCGCTTATGCAAACGTTGCGTTTTTGCTTATATTCCCGTAAGGGAGCATCGGAGTCGGTTTGTCTGTAACGCCTCCATAAGGAATTTCTTTTTTAAAAGAGGTATGCAAGTTTGAGTTTATCGCTTTGGGCGGTTTGTGGTTGTCTTTCTCCTGAGAGGACAGTTGAGGTAAACAACCCTTTTTAATAACGAGCTCAGTGTCGTCCAATCTTTATTTGTTCCACCATCTTTTTCTGTTTCCCAGGCTGCCTCTGACATTTATCTTCTCATAAGTGAGAAGTCCCCCTTCCAAATGTTTCTATTCCAAGTATCGGGTAAATTTTGTTTGGATAACAGTGAGTACTAGAAGCCCAGCGTAATGTGATCACTTGACCCTAATGGCAGTCGATCCTGTAGATCTAGCACATTCTCCTCATCTCGGGTAATTATCAGGTTAAGACAGTTTGACTGTTGACCTTCTCTTATCCATGTTCCATAGGTGACTTTCTGACAGAGAATTTTGTCTGTTGCCCATTGTAGTAGTCTGTGATTGAACTTATCTGGCATTTCCTGCGCAGTCTGCGTTTTCCAGTCAATGCCAGGAGCGTTAAAATTCCCAACAATGAGGACATCTTTCTTCTCGCTGGCTTTTAAGAGTTCCATTATGAGAATGAGATCCTGATCGGAAGTCTGATAAGGCGAACGGTACACAACCGAGATCGTCAGTGGTCTGGAATGCTGAGCAGATATAGTAATGCTTAAGGGTTCTACATCCCGTAATGGAATATGTATGTTAGCCACAGCGGTCAGCTTGCGAGTGACAAAAACTATGACTCCTCCTCCTGGACTTGGTCTATCTCTCCTGAAGTGCTGATGTCCCGCAAGTGATATTTGGAATCAGTCATGTCTGCAGTAAGCCATGTTTCAGTGAAAGCCATAATGCCTGGTTAAATTTCATCCAATACGTTTCTAAGTGCGTCCAGCTTGTTGAACAAGCTTTGTACATTTGCGGAGAGGACATTCAAAGATTTATTCATCGGGGAGACCCAGCCTTCATTGTTACAATTGTTTGCCACAGGAAAGCCAAATTGATCTCAAATATAAATAAATAGGTTTATTGATTTGGCACTGCTTGGCGCCGTCAAATCTTAGAACACAGGAAAAAACCTAAAACAAACTCCTCTTTTCATTAAACACTTAAGCTTTGGTTTGTTTGTTTGCTTAAATAGCAGTGTTGAAATGACGAGTTTGTTTTAAGTAAAAAAAAACCTGTTTTCCAAGGTTAAGAAATAGCAAACATGAAGTAAAAACAGCTATACAGAATGAAGATGAATGTATCAGGGAAATAATGTTCAGAGTCAAGACTAGTCTGTTATTGACGTTCGAGGGTATTTATTTGACAGAGGTAGAAACGTCTGCGGTCGATTCGAAGGGATAGGTACTTCCAATCAGTTGCGAGCGCAGTCGATTCCGGTGTGGGGTCTGCCGAATAATTAGACTTAGTTGACTGATTGCTAAAAGGTGAAAATAGATTAGGAGCAAGAAGAGTTCAACGGTAAGAAACTTTCAATGCAGTTATACAGTCTTCATATTTGTATTATATATCATAGTGTTGATTATGTTTGATCTAGCTGTATGAAACAGCTAGTACCATTCGTTTCATAAAGCTATATCAAAACCTAGACGTGCGTCTCATTGCGCATTCGAATTACATAGAGCATAAATGATGTTAAAAACGGAAAAAACATACTACTAACAGACAGAGATTAAAAATAATAAGTTTTGCAAGTTAGTTTTAAAGCAAATTGTTTACTTATCACCCTAATAGCAATGAAATAAGATTCAAAGCTCGACCGGTCGTACGTCAATCGTGGCTGGAATTCGATTGGTTGCTAGTGCACCTCGATGACGCGTCGCTAAGGGCGCAAAAGAATGCGCGCAGCGTTGTTGGTAAATCGATCGGGCACTGAGTTGTCAATCACGCGCGCGCCGTGCCACGCCATTTCCTGCGCTCTCGTGCTGCGACACGGTCGCTTAACTGCCTGTGCACCTGTTCTGTCTATACTGACCATTTTTTTGCTTTTTTTGCAGAATATTTTGAGCAGTATCTAAGAGAACACTAAGTAGACGTGCTTAGAAAGGCTTTCTGGATGATTTACGTCAAATTGCCGCGAATATGAGGGAAATGTATCCGGTCGACTCATCTTCATCGTCATGGCATCTGACCTCTTCCTCTAGTTCGTCATATGACGACTCGGACTCAGAGATTTCCTCTGCTGATGAGGATGTAAGTTGGATGTCAGATATATCTGACGTGGCTGCAATCAACTCTTCAACCACACCTACAATTGAAGAGGAACCAACGGTTCGAGAGGCTATGAGTTCATCGGCAATACGCTCGCGTATACCATTGATTCATCTGAGCAGTCTTCTGAAGATTATCAGACGGCTGACCTCGGACCTTCCTGCAGACGCACGAATGCTGTTGGCTGCGGAAAGTGATGTTTCAACGGTAACGGCAATGGGCAGTGGTGAGTACGATCATTTACGTCTTGTTAAACAGTTAACTGAGCAGTTTCGAGACTCTACCAGGCGTCTAATAGGCAATAGTGTTGTAAAGTATTTCGCTATTTTAGCTATTTTACATTCCTAATCCCTTCTTTTCCTGTAGGGTTGTAGCTCATTATGTCTGACGATGGAATTCATACTGGACGTTCAATAAGGAACACGAAATGTCCAATAGATCTAGTGTTTATGTCACAAAATTGCCCTCCGTCTCATCCTCATCGGTATGAATAACAATTACCACCGTTACCGCTGTTTTAGGACAATTCATTGGGAAGCCGTGATTCAAGTAAAACACTGCCTATCGCACAGTCTCCGTCCTACGCTGGTAAGCTTATTCCTTAAAAAGGCAATTTTTCGTAGACGGCAGTAGGCACCACCGGAAAAAGGCGACGTGGTAACAGAAGCAAACACCAAAGGCACTCATCAGGCAGAGCTTACCATCGATGGTACATGCCGTGCCATACACAAGAATTGTGCCATTTGCATGACCTAAAAGGTAGAGGTGGCTGCATTGCGGCGACTTCTGGAGGAACGTTTTGTGATATCCGCCACCCAAGCACCCCAACCGTCGTCAACATGTCCAATATTTAAACCAATGTTGACCATAGATGAACTGGACGCCTTAACCGAAGACGTCACAGAAAAATCCTTCAATGAGCAATTGGTAGGCAGACTGCACATTATAAACCATCTTACTAGGTTACGTATTTAGCTTCCTTTGGTGGCGATAGCGTCAGCAGTTTTGCTGATCGCATATTTTCTGCCCTATTTGCTGATGAGGTTACCTACAACTTGACTTTCTACGGTAGGCACCAAGACAAAAAGGCATTTTTTGCTTCCCCTCTCTATGCAGTTATTCTGGATAAGTTAAAGCTCAATAATTGCTTAATCATATTGCCGCAGAGGTTTTTAATAGGTGAAATAATCCACAAAAAGCCAACAAATTACAGTTGGAGAGGGCTTTAAAGAATGCCTTTAAGAAGGCATACGATCGCCTACGCAAAAGGGGCCTAAAGGCTACCCTCGGGAAGAGTCTTGATGGTTAGGCAAATTTGTTAACATTGTCTACAACAATTGCCTGCATTAAAAATCAAGCTGATTGTGATGCTTTTATAATTAGCATTTTAAAGTCCATTGTGTACTCACTCACTGCCTTTGCATTTCAGAGGGGCGATCCATTGAACCGGCGGACGGATTGCCAGGTCCCTCGATACAGGATTAGTTCAGTGCATTCAATTGCGGACAGATTACAGATTTATTTTGTAAACCTCAATTTTGAACACTTTTATAAACAAAATAAACTTTATTATCTTGCTCAGTCTTACGAGATTCACCTTATCATTGGTAGAAATTGTCTCAGAATGTAATGGGGGTCGTTTTTAAAGCGTTTACCTAGTTTGGGGGTCTACAGGAAGAGAAAGGGGTTCCGCTGCGCAGTTGTTATTCCCTAATAACAATTCGTACGCGAATCGGACGTGAATTGGATACGACCGTACGAATGGTCGGACGCGAATCGGATACTACCATGACCGCCTAATTCGTACGCGAATCGGATCCGAAAAATTCGTATCTCATTTTTCAACTGCGCAGAAAATATGCGATCAGCAAAACTGCTGACGCTATCGCCACCAAAGGAAGCTAAATACGTAACCTAGTAAGATGGTTTATAATGTGCAGTCTGCCTACCAATTGCTCATTGAAGGATTTTTCTGTGACGTCTTCGGTTAAGGCGTCCAGTTCATCTATGGTCAACATTGGTTTAAATATTGGACATGTTGACGACGGTTGGGGTGCGTGGGTGGCGGATATCACAAAACGTTCCTCCAGAAGTCGCCGCAATGCAGCCACCTCTACCTTTAGGTCATGCAAATGGCACAATTCTTGTGTATGGCACGGCATGTACCATCGATGGTAAGCTCTGCCTGATGAGTGCCTTTGGTGTTTGCTTCTGTTACCACGTCGCCTTTTCCGGTGGTGCCTACTGCCGTCTACGAAAATTGCCTTTTTAAGGAATAAGCTTACCAGCGTAGGACGGAGACTGTGCGATAGGCAGTGTTTTACTTGAATCACGGCTTCCCAATGAATTGTCCTAAAACAGCGGTAACGGTGGTAATTGTTATTCATACCGATGAGGATGAGACGGAGGGCAATTTTGTGACATAAACACTAGATCTATTGGACATTTCGTGTTCCTTATTGAACGTCCAGTATGAATTCCATCGTCAGACATAATGAGCTACAACCCTACAGGAAAAGAAGGGATTAGGAATGTAAAATAGCTAAAATAGCGAAATACTTTACAACACTATTGCCTATTAGACGCCTGGTAGAGTCTCGAAACTGCTCAGTTAACTGTTTAACAAGACGTAAATGATCGTACTCACCACTGCCCATTGCCGTTACCGTTGAAACATCACTTTCCGCAGCCAACAGCATTCGTGCGTCTGCAGGAAGGTCCGAGGTCAGCCGTCTGATAATCTTCAGAAGACTGCTCAGATGAATCAATGGTATACGCGAGCGTATTGCCGATGAACTCATAGCCTCTCGAACCGTTGGTTCCTCTTCAATTGTAGGTGTGGTTGAAGAGTTGATTGCAGCCACGTCAGATATATCTGACATCCAACTTACATCCTCATCAGCAGAGGAAATCTCTGAGTCCGAGTCGTCATATGACGAACTAGAGGAAGAGGTCAGATGCCATGACGATGAAGATGAGTCGACCGGATACATTTCCCTCATATTCGCGGCAATTTGACGTAAATCATCCAGAAAGCCTTTCTAAGCACGTCTACTTAGTGTTCTCTTAGATACTGCTCAAAACATTCTGCAAAAAAAGCAAAAAAATGGTCAGTATAGACAGAACAGGTGCACAGGCAGTTAAGCGACCGTGTCGCAGCACGAGAGCGCAGGAAATGGCGTGGCACGGCGCGCGCGTGATTGACAGCTCAGTGCCCGATCGATTTACCAACAACGCTGCGCGCATTCTTTTGCGCCCTTAGCGACGCGTCATCGAGGTGCACTAGCAACCAATCGAATTCCAGCCACGATTGACGTACGACCGGTCGAGCTTCGAATCGTATTTCATTGCTATTAGGGTTAGGGCATAAAATTATACATAAAAATAAAGGCGCTATCTAAAACATTTTGAAATGTAAAGTTATCGTAATATTTTCAAATAGTTTTAACAAAAGAAAAAAAGCTGCTTTTAGATAATGGATATATAAATCATTAAATTGAGAGCCCTTGTGCATAGCCAGAAGCTGGGTATTTATGAGTCTTGTAGGTCACTAACCACCACTTATAGCTTGCCCATAACCAGAGGGTGTGTGCTATTATTTAACATATATTGTTTGATTTTTATTTTAAATTATCGTATGGTTCGACTATTTCTAATAGAATTTGGCAGGGCATTCCTTATTGTCGCGTATCTTATGGAATAGAAGTTGGATCGTTGGGCCTTGTTGAATTTCGGAATTTTTATAATATTTTCTTAATTTCTAGTGTCTCGGGGACCGTTTTGATTTGTTAGTATATTCATTCTGAGAATATCTTGGTCATGTGTGATTTTGATTAGAAAAGTTAGACCATTTTTGAGTCTTCTGATCCAGACGGGTTGAAGACCATATCTATCGTATAGTTCCATGTATGAGCTTTGAAAGGCATCACACTTGGATAAGGATCTGGTAAAGCATCTTTGAATGGCTTCTAGTTTCTTTCGGCCATCTGATGGCATAATGCCAAAAAAATTGAGCAGTAATCCAAGAGAAGTAAAACGTACAATTTTATATAGTCTTGTCTTTAGGGCAGGTGAGGAGAAATTTTTACAAATGAATCCGCATAGTCTAGTGGCTTTTGGTGATATTTGTTTAACGTGGGGAGATAAATCAAGAGTATTTGTAAAGCTAAGACCTAAGTCTTTTATTGATGTTGGCTCGGTTATTTTCTGCTTATTGAAATATATGGGAGGAAGTTTTTGTGAACAAAAGATCAGGAGATGACATTTACTTGGAGAGAATGGCATTTGCCATAGAGTACTCCATTCGCTTAGTTTTTTAAGATCATTTTCAATCGTTCTATGCATACTGGCTACTGTATGCTGGTTATATGCATATGCAAGTTTTAAATCGTCCGCCTATAAAAATGTTTTAGCTGACGTTGATATAGAGGATAAGTCGTGAATGTATATAAGAAATAGGAGGGGACCTAGGATAGTCCCCTGAAGTACTCCACTACTAATATGAGATGGTTCTGAGACTAAGTTTCGAATTTGTACTACCTGATATCGGTTTTGAAGGTAAGATTTTAGAAAGTCAAGAAGGGGAAACCCAATCCCATGACGTTTTAGCTTCACTAGAAGCCTTTGATGAGGTACTTTATCGAACGCTTTTTTTAGGTCAAAGTATATCGTAGCTACCGTGTTTCCGTCATCTCTGTTACTTGAAACGAATTCAAGGAAGGTGAGATGGCAGGACTGACATGACTTTTTAGGTAAGAAAGCGTGTTTAGAGGAAGGTATGAGGTTAGCGTTTGTTAGATAGTTTAGCATTTGTTTGGAAATAATTTTTCTAGTATTTTTGCTATTACCGCTGTTCGGTGAACACCACGATAGCTTTTTGTATCAGATCGGTTCCCGTTTTTAAAGATTGGTGTAATGCTTGAGTATGTCCAGATTTCTGGATACATACTATTCGATTGGAGTAAGGAGAATAGACTAGACAGCAGTATTGGAGCATATATCATATGCTTCAGTATGCAAGGTGGGATTTTATCCGTCCCATAAGAGGTGGAATTAGAAAGTTGTCTGATAGCTTTTTTGACGGTTTCTTTGCTAAAACAGATCTCATTGAAGGTAAATGTTGTCATTTCTGTTGGGTGGGGTATCGGCTCCTCCTAAACTGAATAGTTGGCTGAGAAGTACTTTTTGAATAAATTTGGTTATCGTCCGTTATTACTTGTCCTGTGTCATCAATCATGAGTAGGGGACCTGGTTTCGATTAGTGTTCCTTTGCTTCCGAAAGATCTTGGCTGTTTTTTCGGAGGACTCTATTGCCCGGCGTTCCGCTGCTATGTTTTTATTTGCTTCCATTTTTTCAACTAGATCATCAATTTCCCTAATTCGTCTGAGTGTGGATAAATGACTAACTGAGGGATCATGAAGTTGTTTTTTTAATTTTTTTAGTCTCTTAGAAAGGAAGTTAGGAATTTGTGACTTATATGGGGATTTCTCATCTATTAAGGTATCTCGAATTATAAAAAGAGTAGTGTATAAAAGGTTAACAGCTTCCGTCGTGGATGTCGTTTGAAGATTTGAACTCCAGTCTAGTGACCTTACATATTTGTTCATATAGTCAATGTCGAGTTTTGTTCGATTTATGTTAATGTAACATGAATCTGATGTTACATTTATGTTTAGAGGGAGCATTGTTATTATTGCCTTATGATCACTTTCAAAGGTTATGCTGTCGTAATGCGTATGCATACACATACATATGTAGGGGCCAGATATCATTTGTGAGAATAATATCTAGTATGTTGTTTCCTCGGGTCAGTTTATTGATTATTTGTAACCAGTTATGGAAGAAAATTGATGAAAGCAGTTCATCGTGTCTGTTGGGGGCTGATAGTTTAGCCCAGTTTATTTCAGGACGGTTTAGATCGCCTGCAATTATCTTATATTCAAATTGAATATTTGATATGGTATCTATTAGATTGGTTAGGCCAGTGTCATCATTACTACATTCTGGAGGAGTGTACAGACATCCGATAAGTATATTTTTTGTGCGATAGGGATTTTACTGTGGCAAAGCATGCTTCGCCAGGGAAAGTTTAGTGTGAAACATCGAAACCCCTTTGTTCAATGGTAGTTTTTATGTATATCATACAGCCCCCGCCTCGTTTATTAATGCGGTCTTGTCGATAGAAATTGTAGTTTGGGACAAATAGCGAAGCATTCAATATTAATTCATTAACCCATGTTTCCGTTAAACAAACTATATCGGGATTATAGGCTTCAACGAATGTCCTAAGTTGTGGTATTTTATGTACTATCGATCTCGCATTAATAAGGGCGATACTTAGGATGTTGGATAGGGAAGAGCCCAGCTGTTGTGAAAAAACTGATTTCTAAAACTGTTTTGATTTTGCGATGGGCTAATAGAAGGGAAGTGTGTAACTGCTAGAAGGTATGGTGATGTGTATGTATTTGAGTCTTTGATTTTCAGCCGTTTCTATCCTGTGCCAATTCTCTCCTTTGTTGCCTCATTTTAAGCCGTCCTTTCGGCTCTTAGTCCGGCCGAAAAAAGCACTTGTTTGTGCGAACCCCGTAAGGTCATTCTTCTTTCTAACAGAAGTGCTGCCTGGGTTTCGTTTTCGAAAATATTTTTTAGAGGCCCTGAGGATGTTCTGATTTCGCGGCTGTGATCTGTTTTGCCTTGTTGGAAAGATTTTTGCACGGTGAAAATTTCCTCTTTCTTAATGGCTGCACTGGCATATTCATGAAGAAGATCTAGATCGTGTGTCACTCGTTCCTTTGGAATGCAGGACATGGATTCTGCTGTGGTTTAGTTCCTTTGTTGTTCTTACTGTTTATAAATCATATTTCATCGATATTTAAAAATTCTCAATCTTTTATTTATGCTAATGACCTCAAATGCGTGAATCCCTTCTCTGAATCTACGATTGAACGATGTCAAGAACAAATTGATTCTGACTGAGACGCTCTTTCGGCGTGGAACTGCACATGGCTAATGGAGTTCTCACCTTCTAAGTGTCACTACAGGAATTTTGGGCCTGCAAGGCTGCCGCAACCTCTTATTTTTGAAGATTGCCCTATGATTAATTGTTCATCCATCAAGGACTTAGGATAAAGCTACACCAATAAATTAGATCTTTCACCTCATGCTGATAGAATAACGGCCAAAGCTGCTCAGACTGGTGGCTTTATTTCTTATAATTTCTACCTTCTAGAAATAAAATTAAGATTTGATCGTATGTTTGTACTTCCCCGTTCTTGAATTTGATGTAATTTCTTCGTAGTAATGAACGAATCTAGCCGTACATAAATTGCAAATATCCAAAGACATTTCACAAAATACTTCTGTTTCGGAATCTTTCAACTACTTCCTACTCAACAAGATGCCAGCTAACGAAGCTAAAATTTCTTTGGGTCAGGAGACTGTAAGCAAGCTTTTGTCTCCTTTTCCGACTTAATATTAGCTCAACTCTCTCCAAGCTTTCTGTTATTACCCCCGTTGGTCTTCCTTATAACCTAAGAAATTCTGCACTTATTATACCTCCCCTGCATCCTCCACATGTAAACGCTCTTTCTTCTGTGCTTCTTGGTATAGTTAACTTTGGAATAACTTGCCAATTGAAATTAGGTCGTTTACAAGTCTATCTGCATTCAAGCGAAGACTACACATTTATCTTAACACTGATTCTATTACCCTTTTATTTTCCTCATCTTTTCTCAGTAGCTTTCCCCACGACACGAAGAAAGGACCATAGTGAATTTAAGTGACCCTCTTGAAACTGAATATTCACTATCTCTAGTCCCTATTGAACCATGATGTCTCCTTATATCAGCAGTCATCCAAACAAGGAAGTCATTCGAACGTACACATTTGGTGGTCCACAGTCTAAAATGCTGACGTTTCGTTGGATAATAACCATCTTCATAATACAATTGTGGACCCTAAGATGCTGAGGACTTAAGTTCATTGACGCATTTTCGTGAGCTTTTGTTTCATACGATTAAGTGATCAAGAGCACATCATCCTGAACTGAACTGAATGGGTGCCGCGCGGTTCAAATTTTCGAGCAACAAGAAGACCGAATTTAATCGAGTCTTTGCACTGAAACAAACAGTCCACAGACATCAATTGGTTCAAATAATTGAATCAATTAATTGAATCTTCCGCCCAGTAACCATCGATACCCTCACAGTTTGACTAGGAGAGTTCTCCAAATCGAGCACTGTCAGAAATCTTGGCCTACACAACCTACCAGTCCAATCCTTTCTCTGATGGCTCTACAGGGTTTCTGAGGACTTTTGTTTGACTAGGACAGTTCTCCAAATAGAGCAACCTGCCGGAAATCTCGGCTTGGCCTACACAACCATCCAGTCCAATCCAGGCTCTAACTGCTCGTCAGGCTTTCTGAGGAATATCTACAAAACAGGCTGAGTCGTTCATTATCCATATTCTGTCTAATTTATTGTGCAATTAATATCGAGCAACTCGTTATAACAAATACTTTTAACAACTTTCACTAGCAGAAGTAGTTAAGAATGTTCGGGGGATTTCATTAATTTGCAAAAAAGGTGGAGTAGATAATTTATATACTGCTTGTGTAAAAGCGCTGATAATGTACACCTACACCTAGCCACCGTTACTTCTTAAGTCACCACACAAGAATTCAAAAATTCATGCCGCAAGCCGGGATTGAACCCGCGAGCACCAACGCTATGGCGACGCTCGCTAACCACTCGACTACCTCATCACGGCGGCGAGCGCTCTCTCAAATTAAAATGCAAGCTATTAACGACACTGCCATTTGTGGAGGCTGTCAAAAACTATCCATGAAGCTAAACCAGCTCGAGGATGAGATAAGACAAATAAAATCTGCAGTAAAAGGCACCTCTTAAGCAGTAGATGCCACTCAGGAGTCCACTGAACGACTTACCAGAAGCAAAACCATTGATACTCGATCAACGCCCAAAGTCTGTTTTCGAAACTCGACGAACTGAGAATTCAGGTAGCCGTTCTGTCTCCCGATATTATAGCAATCACAGAAACATGGCTGTCACAGAACATCAGTGATTGCGAAGTAGCCTTATCCGGGTACCAGCTGTTCAGGAGAGACCGCACCCAACGCCAGGGTGGAGGAGTTGCGATGTATGTTAAAAGCAATTTCACAGTGTGTGAAATGACGGAGAAGATTAGCAATGGTATTGAGGCTATTTGGCTGAAAATAAAGACGCGGGGATCGCAGTTCCTTGAAGTCATGACTCTCTACCGACCACCGGGGACAGACACTGACGCTGATACTTGTTTGTTGGAGAACATAAAGGAGATTAGCAGTCGACCTGATGTTGTTCTCATGGGTGACTTCAATGCACCCAGCATTCGATGGAACGATCTGCAGGCACAGAGCTCAAAGTTTTCCTTCGATCATCGTCTGCTAAAGACAACACTTGAAGCTCTTTTCACCCAACATGTATTTGTTCCAACGAGAGCGCGTGGAGGACAACAGGCTAGTTGTTTAGATCTCATCTTCACTAAAGATCCTTACAGTATAGACGAGGTACATTGCCTACCTCCACTTGGTCGAAGTGATCACGCAGTACTTTCATGGGAGTATGGTTTATATTCTGTGCCATCTGCAATAAATGAAACCAGGCCCAATCTATGGCGAGGAGACTTTTGCAAGATGAGAGCTGAGGCATTACGAATAGACTGGGATGTTTTCTTCTCCGGGAATGTCACTGAGGACTGGAATTTATTTAAGGAGTATTTGTTGAATCTAATAAAATGCCATTGTCCGCCATCACAATTTAGGATATCTAACAGACCACAGTGGTTAACAAGGGATCTAAAAAGAGAGATTAACAGGAAAGGAAGGCTTTGGAAGCAATTTTGCCGATCCAATGAAAATTTAGCCTTGCAAGCATACAAAACTCAGAGGAACAAGGTTAAAAGCTTGATCTTCCAAAGCCGACGGGATTACGAGAGGGATTTGCTCCAGAGAGCAGTTCACAATCCCAAATTACTCTACAGCTATGTAAGAAAAACCACACGTAACAGGAACCCGATTCCTGTTATGAGAAACGATGACGGTTTCGAGATATCAGAAAATAAAAACAAAGCTGAACACTTTTCCCAGTTCTTTCAGTCGGTTTTCACTGGAGAAGCTGTTTTTATTCCATCAAGCTACGAGACTACAGAAGGGCCACTTATTCAGGATATGCTCTTTCAAGAAGCGGCGGTATTTGAAGAACTAAAAAGTCTGAAGGCATGCAAATCTCCTGGCCCCGACAAGATTACAGCAAAGCTACTCCTCGAACTTGCTCGAGAGCTGGCGAAACCGCTATCGTTGCTGTGCCAGAAATCGTTCGATACGGGAATTCTTCCTACCGACTGGAAAACAGCCCACATCGCACCGCTTCACAAAAGTGGTAGTCGGGCATTTGCTACAAATTACAGGCCTGTCAGCCTGACCTCAATCTGTTGCAAGGTTATGGAGAAGGTTGTCAAAAAAAGGAATTGATGATTTATTTAGAAACCCGTAACCTCTTATCGACTGCACAATACGGCTTTCGTAGGGGAAGATCGTGTGTTACGAACTTACTTTATACGATGCAAAGCTGGACAAAAGCACTCGACGCAAAAGACACTGTGCACGTGGCCTACATTGATTTCCAGAAGGCCTTCGATAGTGTTCCACACCAGCGTCTCCTTCACAAGTTGAGAATGTTCGGTATTGGCGGCAAACTTCTTACGTGGATCAAGAATTTTCTCGTCGGTCGTTCCCCAAGTGGTCTGTGTAGGCGGATCGCGATCAAAGCGCACAGTCATCGAGAGTGGAGTCCCACAAGGTTCAGTGCTCGGACCGATCCTATTTCTCTTGTTCATTAATGATTGTGTACAGGAATTGGACTGTAACTTTGCTATGTTTGCGGACGATATAAAAAAATCTGGAAAGTTATCCACAATGCTGCTGATGCAGACAATTTCCAAGAAAAATCTTCGTCGATTGGACGAGTGGTCCCACAAAATGGCTCTTGTCCTTCAACTCAAACAAATGCACCCTGCTACGCCTGGGAAATCGAAATCAGGTCACTGATATGCGACCCTACTATTTGAACGGTTTGCCACTCCGAGAAGCACACACACAGAAGGATCTTGGAGTTTGGATGAAAGACAACCTGAAGCCTTCTACGCAATGTTCCAAGGCAGCTAAATCCGCCAATTCAATACTGTACGCTATCAAGCGGGCATTTAAAGTTTTTCGATGAAGACTGCTTTTTCTAAAGTCTTTGGTACGTTTGTAAGGCCACATCTTGAATATGCGATCCAAGCCTGGCGACCGTGGACGCAACAGGACTACAACATGCTCGAAAGGGTGCAGCGGCGAGCCACAAAATTAGTAAGAGGTCAATCTGAACTGCCATATGAGATTCGTCTAAATAACCTTAAGCTCTATCCTCTGGAGTTATAGGCAGTTGCGCGGAGACTTGATACAAACCTTCCGCATCGTGCGTGGCATGGATTGCGCCCTCCTATGTGATGACGTTTTTCCAACTTGCCACTACGAAAAAAATCTCCGAGGTCATCCATTCAAACTAAGTGTGCCCCCAAGTAAGATTGGATGTGAGGAAGTATTTTTTTCACCAACCGTGTCGTGGAACCGTGGAATAACCTACCTGAGGCGATTGTTATGTCCCAGTCTGTGTATACATTCAAACATCGGCTTGACATACATATGTTACAGTACCACGAAGACTATGTGACTACTTAAACTTAACAATATCAGTGTACCACGTAAACCTGCCTGCATTCACTTGACTGTTACTTCTTTAATTTGCTTCTTATTCTTGCTACTTTTATGTAACAAATAGGGATTTCAAAGGCCTAAGCCTATTTTCCTCAACTACACTGAACTGAACTGAAAAAAAGGGTATCCCAACAACAACGTCTACAGCTGCAACGGCTTCCGAAGAACAAGTACCAACGGCGCAGGACAAAAATAGTCTGCCTAAAACAAAAAAGCCCTCCAAAACGCAAAACTGACACCAAGAAGGAAAAAGCCAATGGACAACCGACTTCGAGAGATTCCTAAAAAAAAACTCGAACACGGGGCTTTGACCATTGCCTTGTCCTCCACAGGAACTGCTGAGCTTCTCACACCAAGCACAAGTAGTGGAATTGATTCCCCAACCGAAACTATCACCTGCGATTCAAAATCGTTGAACCCGTGGAAATCGCCGAAACCAAAAAAACGGATCAAAGCCAACACATAGCCAATCAGCATCCCCTCCATCATCACCAGTGAGCAACGTCAAACCTTCCCACCAGATAGTGGAAGACAGCGTCGTAGTTACAAAATATTCCACGGACAGAAATAAAGTTTCATCATACAGGGACTACCTTAATCAACAGAGGCGACTCCAGTAAACCGATATTCTGAAGACATGAACCACTTTCATGAACTCCTGAACAATATGCTGGAAACTAATACGTCGATTGAACTAGAAAAAGCCTTCCGCCTTGGAAAACGGCCCGAAAGCCAATGTGAATCAACACATCCTAGGCCTCTGAAAGTTATCTTGACCAGTAGCCAGGAAGCCAGTCTCATTCTGTCGAGGCGCTTTAAGTTAAAAACTCAAACCCTGAAGTTTTTTCAACATGACTTCTCATCTGCGAAGCGGAACAAACGCCATCAATTTGTCATCAAACTAAGACGGCGGCTCAGCGAAAGGGAAAAAATTTGGTTATTTACAACAACCAAGTGATCCATCGTCCATTGTTCTCCCCATGGAGAGGCCCGTTCTGGATAACCACGCAGTTGGCCCAGTAAACAGGGGCTCGTGCCCGACCGTTAACACTTTCCGAGCAAACTGAAAACTGAAATTCCTGTATACGATCACCCTACCGATGGCTTCGAAGTGGATACAATAGTCGAAACTGTTAATTTCACCGAGACTACTGTCCTCGAGGCACTTTTGGGGTTAAAGGAATCTAAGTCTCCGGGTCCTGATGAAGTACCTGACAAGCTGTTGAAAGAGCTCACGAGAGAGTTGGCAAAACCACTCTCTACGCTTTTCCAAACATACTTCCAGACCGGAAGTGTACCAACCGACTGGAAATCCGCATGGATTCAGTATAATTCAGTATATTTAAGGGATATAGGCAGAGCCTTTGAAAACCCTATTTACAGATAGACGCTAGCAAAACAAGCAAATGTTACATGGCGATAGTCGTTTAAGAATAAAGCCGCTTTATAAGGGTGGAAGCCGGGTCTCTGCAAACAATTATCGACCGGTCAGCCTTACTTCAGTTTGCTGCAAAATCATGGAGAAAATAATTAAGCAGCAACTAATGCAGCTCCTAGAACATAGCAATCTGCTATCCGAGGTCCAGAACGGTTTCCGTAGAGGTAGATCCTGCGTCACAAATTTGCTCTACTGTTTAGAACATTGGACTGAAGCGGTCGATAGAGTAAATACGGTGCACGCAGTCTATATCGACTTCAAAAAGGCTTTTGATAGCGTTCCACACCACCGCCTTCTTTATAAACTCAACCGCATAGGCGTAAGAGGTAGACTTCAGACATGGATAAAAAACGTCTTAACACGCCGCTCACAAACTGTCCATATCAGCGACAAGCAGTCGACCAAAGTTGAGGTTGAGAGTGGTGTTCCCCAAGGTTCTGTTCTCGGCCCTATTTTGTTCATTGTCTACATCAACGATTGTGCCAACGAGCTCGGCTGCGATATTGCCATGTTTGCCGATGATCTCAAACTTTGGCGCGTCATTCAAACTGTGGCCGACGAAGATAACTTGCAGGCAAACTTACATAGACTCCAGAAATGGTCAAATGACTGGCTCTTGTCGTTTAATGAGAGCAAGTGCAACATCATAAGAGTCGGGAAAAGCAATTCTTCGAACCATACGGTTAACAATCTGAATGGCATACCACTGAAAGTAGTGGATGTCCAAAAGGACCTTGGAGTCTGAATCGCGCCCTCACTTAAATCCTCCCTACATTGCGCAAAGGTAGCGAAGTCAGCCATGTCGATTCTGTACCTCGTTAAACAAGCTTTTGCAGCCTTCACTACCGACTGCTTCGCTAACGTCTTCGGAACATTCGTGCGGCCGCAGTTGGAGTCCGCTATCCAAGCTTGGAGACCCTGGGCGGCGAATGACATCAACATCCTCGAAAAGGTCCAAAGGCGAGCAACCAAACTTGTCCTTGGACATGGCGCACAGCCTTATGAAACACGGCTGTCGAGTCTCAATCTCTTTCCCTTGCGCTATAGACAGCTTCGGGGGACCTGATACTAACATTCCGCATACTACGCGTCCAGGACTGTTGTCTCGTCCTAGGTGATTTCTTCGAGTTAGCAACAACAACGAACTTGAGAGGTCATCATCTCAAATTACGTGTGACTGGAGCAAGGCTACACACTCAGAAGTACTTCTTCTCCAAAAGAGTAGACGAAGTTTGGAATAGTCTTCCTCTGGATGTTGTCATGTCTGACTCCTTGGAGGTTTTTAAGCGAAAGTTAGATCGATATAATGGTGCGAGCTACAACACGAACTGAAAGCTGCAAGATTGACGTCAGCAAATAAGGTATTAATGAAACTACTAGCTATAGTTGAGTAACATTTCTTTATGTTTGTTATTTTCGTTCGAGGGCTTGCATTCTCCCATTATTCCCATGCTGGGGTCCTCGAGGTTTTCGCTGCTTAACTTATTTGCACACCTTGGTGACACCGTGATTGTTCGCATCAGCTGGACCTTGCGACCGTCGTCCATGAGGTGTATGAACGTTCTCCATTGGTTCGAACCGCAATGGACCGAGGATGATCTGGACATATATTTCCAACTTTGAAATTAACAAGGGAGAATCTGGCTGACTCATGTGATCTCCGAAATGCCCCCCGTTGGACCCACCCAAGGGCGACAGTTTTTCTCCTCAATATCACCGGGAGTATTTTTTCACCGTCTGCTCTTTTTAAACTATGTTCCACCATGTTGGCCTCGCCAACATATCGAGATACTATTTTTTGATACCACAAATCGCATGTACAAATAGGGAATTCAAAGGTGACTCACCTACATCTCCCTCAAATATACTGATACTGATCTCGCGTTTCATTATCTAATTCTGAAATGCTACTGCAGTATTACCCTACACTAACACCTGACCTTATCTTCCTAAGCTGTTTTTTTTCTCCTACCTTCTATTCGAAAAGGAAGGTTTATTGAACTCTGCCTCCATTTTTAAGGTAGGAGTTTTTTTCACTGCCTATTTTTCTAGTTCACCATTAATTTCAAACCATTGCTAACTGTTGACCTAGCAGGACACGTTCTTCTACATTATTAAGTATTTGTACATTTCAGCTGCACACAGTTGTCATCACTTTATTTCGTTACTTATAATTGTTTAGACAGTGCCTTGCCGGTTCTTACCAAATAAATATAAATTATATATTAAAAGTAAGGATATCCAACAGAAAACGGTGGCTAACAAGAGATCTAGAATGAGAGATTAACAGGAAAGGAAACCTTTGGAATAAATTTTGCCAATCCAATGAAAAGTTAGCTTTGTAAGCGTACAAATTTCAAAAGAAAAAGTTAAGAAGTTTGATCTTCAAAAGGTGACTGGATTACGAGAGTAATTAGCTCCAGCGAGCAGCTCACAATATCAAATTGCTCTTTAGCTATTCACGAAAAAGCAAACGTAGCAAAAACACAATTCCTGTTATGAGAAATGGTGACTTTTCTGAGATATGAGAAATTAAAAACAAAGCTGAACACTTTTCGCAGTTCTTTTAATCGAATTTCCTCAGAGAAGATGTTTTAATTCCGTCAAGTTACGAGACTATGGGAGCTGCAATTATTCCGGATATAATCTTTCGAGAAGGTCTGAAGGCATGTTCTTTCTCCGGCCCCGAAGAGATTCCAGCAAAGCTGCTCCTCGAACACGCTCGAGAGCTGGTCAAACCGCTATCTTTTCTGTGCCAGAAATCGGTCAATACGGCAATTCTTCCTACCGACTGGAAAGAATCCCTTCCAGTCGGAAGGAAGAAGCCCACACTACACCGCTTCAAAATAGTGGTAGTCGTGCAGTTGCTGTAAACTACAGGCCTGTCAGTCTGACCTCAATCTGTTACAAGGTTATGAAGAATGTTGTCAAAGAGGAATGAATAATTTGTTTAGAAACCCACAACCTTTTACCCAATTCCCAATACGACTTTCGTAGGGAAAGATCGTGTTTTACGAACTTACTTTATACGATGCAAAGCTGTCCAAAAGCACTCGATGCAAAAGCAATTGTGCATGTAGCTTACATTACTTTCCAGAAGGCCTTCGATATGTTGTGCACTAATATCTCCTTTTAAAGTTAAGAATGTTGGTTTTTGGAGGCAAATTCTTACGTGGACCGTGCATTTTCTCGTTGGTCGCTCCCAAGTGTTTTGTGTCGGTGGAGCGCAATCAAAGCGCACAGTCATCGAGAGTGGGGTTCCACAAGGTTCAGTGTTCAGACCGATCTTATTTCTCTTGTTCATAAGTGATGGTGTACATGAATTTGACTGTGACTTTGCTATGGTTGCAGACGATATAAAATCTGGAAAGTCATCCACAATGCCACCAATGTAGATGAATTTCAAGACAATTTTCTTCAATTGGTCGAGTGGTCTCGCAGATGTTTCTTGCCCTTCAACTCAAACAAAGGTGCCCTGCTACGTCGCGGAAATTGAAATTAGGTCACTGATATGCGACTCTACTATTTGAACGGTATGTTACTCCGAGAAGCACACACACAGAAAGATCTCGGTATTTGGATGAAAGACAACCTGAAGCCTTCTACGCAATGCTGCAAGGCGGCTTTATCCGCCAGTTTAATGCTGTACACTATTAAGCCTGCAATTAAAGTTTTCGATGAAGACTGCTTTTCCAAAGTCTTTGGTTCGTTTGTAAGGCCACATCTTGAATATGCTATCCAAGCCTGGCGACCCTGCACGCAACAGGACTACAACCTGCTCAAAAGGGTTCAGCGGCGAGCCACAAAATTAGTAAGAGTTCAAGATGAACTGCCGTAGGAGATCCGCCAAAATAACTTAAAGCTATATCCCTGAGTTATAGGCAGTTGCACCGCGACTTGATGCAAACCTTCCGTATCGTGCTTGGAATGGATTGCGCCCTCCTGTGTGATTACGTTTTCCAGCTTGCCACTAAGACTTATCTCCGAGGTCACATATTCAAACGACGCGTGCCCTAAGGAAAATTGGATGTGAAGAAGTAATTTTTCACCAACCGTGTCATGAAATCTTGGAAAAATATACGTAAGGCGATTGTTATATCCCAGTCTGTAGATACATTCAAACATGGGCTTGACATATACAAGTTTCAGCACCACGAAGACTATGTCATTACATAACCTTAAAAATACCTGTGTACTACGTAAATCTTTCTGCATTCACTTGACTGTAACTTCATTACACTACCAAATTCTTGAGATTTTTTTGTGAAAATAGAGAGTTCTAAGTTGGAAGCGTATTTTCCTCAAATATACTAAACTGAACTGAAATCAGCAAAAAGACTACTGAATACACAATAAACAAATATGTTGATCGTATCGCCACTTAACCTTGCTAAATGAGCGTTCTGGCGGACGAGACATAAAATAACTAGGCGCTGACAAGCTGCTGTCGATATAACATGAAGGAGACGCTGACGCCTGCGAATATGTTGAAGAGGTGAAGTGCACCTAGGCAAGATGCTGATGAAGTCACTTCGGGTGACTTTGGTAAGGTGTATGAGCTGTTTTAATCTCCCTTTCGGAGGAAAGAGATGTCAACAGAGTTACTGATCTTTGTAGACACGATTTCTTTTAGCTTTACCTAAGGCATGCTTGAGGAAGCTTTATTCGAAAACATAATTCAATTTTTGGAATTATTCTTGTAAATGGTGTTCCTTTACCGACTGACAGACTTTTAGAGATTTACGATTTATTGCTTCAAGTTACCTGTCTCTTTCTCAGTATTCAGTATATTTGAGGGAGATGTAGGTGAGTAACCTTTGAATTCCCTATTTGTACATGCGAGTTTTGGTATCAAAAAATAGTATCTCGATATGTTGGCGCGGCCAACATAGTGGAACATAGTTGAAAAAGAGCAGACAGTGAAAAAATACTCCCGGTGATATTAAGGAGAAAAAAAACTGTCGCCCTTGGAGGGGGGGGGGTAACAAGGGGTATTGCGGAGGTTACATGAATCAGCCAGATGCTCCCTTGCTGATTGCAGAGTCCGTTGAGGGATTTCATAGTTGGAAATATATGCCCAGATTATCCTCGGTCCATTGCGGTTCGAACCAATGGAGAACGTTCATACACCTCATGGACGACAAACACCAGTTCCAACTGATGCGAAAAATCGCGGTGTCACCAAGATGTGCAAATAATTAAGCAGCGAAGACCTTGAGAACCCCAGGATGGGAATTATGGGAGAGTGGAAGACCTCAAACTAAAATATAAAAAAAAGAAATGTTACTTAAATATAGCTAGTAGTTTCATTAATACCTTATTTGCTGACGTCAATCTTGCAGCTTTCAGTTCGGGTTGTAGTTCACACCATTATATCGATCTAACTTTCGCTTAAAAACCTCTAAGGAGTCCGACATAACAACATCCAGAGGAAGACTATTCCAAACTTCGTCTACTCTTTTGGAGAAGAAGTACTTCTGAGTGTATAGCCTTGCCCCACTCACACGTAATTTGAGATGATGACCTCTCAAGTTCGTTGTTGTTGCTAACTCGAAGAAATCACCTAGGACGATACAACAGTCCTGGACGCGTAGTATGCGGAATGTTTGTATCAGGTCCCCCGAAGCTGTCTATAGCGCAAGGGAAAGAGATTGAGACTCGACAGCCGTGTTTCATAAGGCTGTGAGCCATGTCCAAGGAGAAGTTTGGTTGCTCGCCTTTGGACCTTTTCGAGGATGTTGATGTCATTCGCCGCCCAGGGTCTCCAAGATTGGAAAGCGGACTTCAACAGTGGCTGATAGAATGTTCATCTAGACTTGATTTACCTGGCAATTTTACGGATATTCATATCACCTCGGAAGTAGACGCGAGTTTATAAGTTTTGTATAAAACTATAAGTTCACTTTTCACGTATGTGAGTACGCCACCTCTTTGACGCTCTTTCCTGTCTTTTCTAAAAAGTTGGTGTCCAGCCATATTAACCTCCCGGTCGTCCACGCGTTGGGACAACCAAGTTTCTGTTACGGAAATTATATCTGGAGATAGATCGCAGACATGAATATAAAGCTGGTCGAGCTTCGATAATATACTCTGTGCATTGGTATACAGGAATTTTAGTTTTTGGTTTGCTCGGAAAGTCTTAACGGTTGGGCGCGAGCCCCTGTTTACTGGGCCAACTGCGTGGTAATCCAGAACGGGCCTCTCCATGGGGAGAACAATGGACGATGGATCACTTGATTGTTGTCAGTTTCCCCCTCGCTGAACCGCCGTCTTAGTTCGATTACAAGTTGATGGTGTTTGTTCCGCTCCGCAGGTGAGAAGTCCTGTTGAAAAAACTCCAGGGTATGAGTTTTTTTTAACGTAAAGCGCCTAGACAGAATGAGACTGGCTTCCTGGCTACGGGTCAAGATAAATTTTAGAGGCCTAGGACGTGTTGTCTCAGATTGACTTTCGGGCCATTTTCCAAGGCGGAAGGCTTTTTCTAGTTCAATCGACGTATTAGGTTCCAGCATATTGTTCAGGAGTTCATGAAAGTGGTTCATGTCTTCAGAATATCGGTCTACGGGAGTGGTAGCCGTAGATTCAGGTAGTCCCTGTATGATGAAACTTTTCTTCTGTCCGTGGCATTTTTTGTACCTACGACGCTTTCTTCCACTACCTGGTGGGAAGGTTTCACGTTGCTCACGGGTGACGATGGAGTGGATGCTGATTGGCTATGTGTTGGCTTTGATCCGTTTTTTTGGTTTCTGCGAATTCCACGGGTTCGACGATTTTGAATCACAGTTGGTAGTTTTGGTTGGGGAATCAATTTCACTGCTTGTGCTTGGAGTGAGAATCTCAGTATTTCCTGTGGAGGACAAGGCAATGGTCAATGCCCCACGTTCAAGCTTTTTTGAGTAATTTCTCTTGGGGAAGTTCTCTTGAAGTCCTTACTTAATATTAACAGTCTTCCCCCGCTTGGCATGTAAAGAACGGATAACAGCGTATCCATGTTTGTCGTAGTTTCAGTTTGTATGCAATTTTCGTCAAATTTCCATGCGATTTTTTTCCAGCGGTTAGATGCTTCGATTTCCTGCCTATAGGTAAGTATATATTTTCCTTGCGCCCATTTGACTCCCAATTGCGGCATCTAATTTTTCCGCTCAGATAAATCGTGAGCATCTGTGTTTTCGATACCTATTAGAATTCTGTGCAGATGCGTTTCATTTATAAATCTTCTTAAATAAACGGGGCAATAATATTCAGTAGTCAGACTTGTAAGAAGCATGCAATGACTCAGCCTTTTCTGTGACTTCTTCATCAACTATTGGGAGCAGATTCAAGCAACACACTGTCGACATGAGTTTTAGAAGCAGGTAAACGTTAAAAATATTATAACTCGTAGCGATAACCACTTGGATGTGAAAACATCCGTAGTTAAGGAATATTTCGACAAACACAGAATCATAACGTCCAAGTAAATAACTCCCAATTTTGGCGAACAGGCTATGCAGTCATGAATTCTTTCAAACAAACCTTCCTTGTAAATTAAGTTAAAAACTAAAAATTCGTTTCCTCAAAGGACTTTAAATCAAAAACCAATTTCAAATGACGCGTTACTTATCTCTGAAGAACTGCAAACGTGATCTGAATTATGATTAGTGACACTCACCAACTAAAATCACTAAAGCCAGAGATAATTTAGTTTGGACAGCCAAAAAGTGTTTGCTTTGATAAATTGTCTAGTAATCTGCGGTGATCAAACAAAATCTACACTTTATTATCAAATGCACAATAACGACTGTTTGACAGCATTGAAACTTTCTTATCGTTGAAATTTTCTTACTCCAAATCCATTTCCAACTTTAAGCGATCAGTACGATTAAGTCCTGTAAAGATGGAATCAAAGTTTTTCGATTTTCTCTTATAGCCCAAATTACTAGCAGATTACTCCAGTAGCCCAGATTACTAGCGCCAGCCCGGAAGTCTATAAAATATTAACGCTTAACCCTATTGGTTGTTTTCGTGTGATTTACGCATACCCATTGGTCTATTCTATGTAAACCTATCAAATCGTCTGGAGAACATGACATAAATACCGAGGAGAATTGAGGCTCATCACTTTGGACCGGAGACCGCTCTCTGACGCTTCTCCAGCCATCGCCTCTCCTTCTCCACGGACCTCCCGAAGATTCTCCCCAGGACAGCCAATCCCTACCAAAGGATTCTCCTAGGACAGCCAATCCCTACCAAAGGATCCTCCCAGGACCAAGCCCCAAATACAGTTCCAATTTATAGCTTCAACTAATCCCTAAACTCTTCCCCTTGCCTACTGTCTTGTTCTCTCTTGGGCGTCGTTATTAATTTGGGATTCGTCGCGTATCTAATATGGGTCGGTTACATTTTGGTGGCAAGCGGTTGGATTCAACATGTCCGACGACCTGATCACAAGACTAGTCCAGGCAATGGAGCGAGAATCAACTTCTGGAGGTCGTCCACCCAAGCCGGAGAGGCTGACCGTGTATGATGACTACGACTTATGGGAGGACCGAATGAAGGTCTACCTAGAGGCCGTAGACGAAGGCGCACGCCCAGCCGCCATCCTGGGACGATTAGACAATGAAGTATACACGGTGGCCAGGGCTGCTAACCTTACAGCGTCGCTCACCCCCGCGACAATCTTCGAGCGTCTGCGGCGCGAGTTCGGACGGTCGTCGATGCCCTGGGTTGCCCGCGCCGCCCTCAAAAGCCGCCGACAACACGCGGGCGAGTCTGTCGTGGACTTCCAACGACATCTTCGCGTCCTGGCCCGTCAAGCCTACCCTACCGAGTCTTTCACCGAGCTCGAGGCCAGAATTCTAGAGAACTTTGTCGACGGGATCTCTCTCCCTGAGATCAGGTGCCGATTCCTCCGCGACCCCCAGCAGCATCAAGGTTGCCCTCGATATTGCTCGGCGAGAGGAGGCCATTTATACGGCTTGTCCCTTGGTCCAAGTCTCCTCCCCATCAGCCTATGGATTTCATCAAGCTCCTGCCGCCATACAGGACGCTCCAGTCGATGTCTTCGCCATGGGACAGCGACAGAGCCGTGACGTTGGCACGCAAACGGCCCAATGGCAGTGGGGCCCTCCTCAGCCCACTCCTTGGCGTAGCTCTCCACAACCCCAAACTCCGTGGCGTGGCCCTCCACAGCCGACCTCTCCTTGGCGAGGCTCTCCACAGTCTCCTCGACGCGGGAACTGGAGGCAACAACGTGGTCGTCTGACCCGCCCTCCACCTTCCCCAGGTGTTCATGTGATCACCTCAGGTGAGGAAGAAGACCTTGGTAAGTGCATATTCATATCTGATATGCTTTTTGCAAACGTAGGTTACATACCACACTACCCTGCCATAGATGCAACCATAGGAAATACTAAGTTGCCATGCTTAGTTGATTTAGGAGCCGGCTGCTCCATTATTAGGCAGAACATTTTCATTCAACTTCAGGCTAGAGTGAAGTATTGCACAAAGCCTAAGGTCAGCCTGAAGACGGCCAACGGAGCCACATTGCGACACAAAGGCATGATAGAGCTTAGTTTGGAGATAGGTGACCTTATTTTTTTGTTCATAAGTTCGTTGTCTGTCCTGACATTGCCTGGGACTGCATATTAGGTGCTGATTTTTCTTCATGTTTTTAAATGTTCCTTAGACTTTAACGTTAACACTCTCCATGTCGGTGGTACTAAGGTGCCTTTCCGGACCGAGGTACCGGTTAGTCAACCTGTAATTAATGCATTCAAGTACGAAGATGTCAATAATTTAGTGCCCCTACTCTTGACAGGAATAGCTCGTCTAAATTATGTAGTTTAATAGAGGAGTTTAAAGATATCTTCGATTGGGACGGCCGTTCACTCGGACGTACTAATGTAGCCCAGCATGAGATTGATACAGGTGTGACTCGGCCCACGAAGATTCCTCCTAGGCGATTACCCGTGTTCTACCAGACACAGTTAAAAAGCCACGATCGATGATATGTTAGACCGGAAAATTATCAGGCCGTCCAATTCACCTTGGTCGTCTCCGGTCGTGTTAGTTATGAAGAAGGATGGCACTATGCGGTTATGTGTTGACTATCGCAAATTAAATGCAGTAACAACTAAGGATTCTTTCCCTCTGCCCAGGATTGATGCCACCCTAGATGCCCTTTCGGGTAATCAGGTATTCTCTACTTTAGATCTAGCAGCCGGTTACTGGCAAGTAGAAGTGCGACCCATTGACAGAGAAGACTGCTTTCGCAGTCCCCTCGGAGTCTTTACGAGTTTGAGACAATGCCTTTTTGGCCTAGCTAATGCTCCCAGTACGTTTCAACGGCTAATGAATAAAGTCCTGGCTCAACTCATTCCCAAGTCATGCCCTAGTTTATATGGATGACATAATTGTTCTTGGTAAGGATTTTTGATAGTCATATTAGCAATGTCCGTGCTGTGTTTACCAGTCTCAGACAGGCTGGTCTCACCCTTAAGCCCTGTAAATGTGTTTTTTATTAGACCTCGTGTCAAGTTTTTTTAGGACATGTAGTCTCGGCCTCTGGCGTAGAAACGGACGAGGATAAAGTTAGAGCAGATCCGCGAGTGGCCCACCACTATGGACGTAACTGAAGTCCACAGTTTTCTAGGATTGGCTTCCTACTATCGAAGATTTATTAAAGACTATGCTCACCTAGCTGGTCCGCTTCACAAGCTGACCCAGAAGGAAAGTACAATTTAAGTGGACGGCTGGTTGTACTAGTAGCTTCCAGACGTTGAAGGATAAGTTGTGCACTACTCCTATTTTTAGTTTTTTTCCTGACATAAGCAATGACGCCAGGAAATTTATTCTAGATACCGATGCTAGTGACACTGCCATAGGCGCCGTCCTATCCAGCAACAACCAGATGGTACAGAGGGCATCATTCAGTATCTAAGCCGATCCCTGACAAAGGCCGAACGCCGTTACTGTGTGACCAGAAGGGAGATGCTCGCACTCACCCACTTCGTGGAGGAATGCCGGCCATACCTCCAATACCGGCCTTTTTATCGTGCGCACGGATCATAGCTCTCTGACCTGGTTGCAGAACTTTAAGAATGCTGAAGGACAGGTCGCTAGGTGGCAAGAGAGACTAGCCGGGTATGAGTTCGAATGCGTATACCGTCCAGGACGTCAGCACAATAATGCTGATGCTCTCTCTCGAAAGCCCTACCGTCCCCATGGCGAATGTCCATAATGTACAGACATTAACATTAGTGCCGTGTCACTACAAGACGACCAAAAGCCGTCTTTGGGCTCCAAGCGCAGCAAGGAGATCCTCATATTGGCCCGATATATCATAGGAAGTTAAGTGGTTCTCGACCACTTAGTGCGGATTGAACTGAGAGGCCATAGCTATGAGACGCGTTGCTTGCACACGGTGTGGGACAAACTCTTTATGGATAATGACGTTTTGTTATATCGCGATGGCGAACAATACCCGCGACGTATTCTTCTACCCTTATCCATGGTAGACGAGGTTCTTAATGGAATCCACACACAGTTGGGGCACGTGGGCATCCATAAGACCGAGTGGGCCCTTAGGCGCCGATACTACTGGCCTAACTTGAAGCGGTCAGTGTGGAACTTTATTCGGTATTGCACCTTGTGCAATCAGATCAAACCGCCACGACAGCTGAATAGGGCTGCTCTTCAGCCTATTCTGACGGGATACCCCAACGAACGTGTAGGCGTTGACTTAGTGGGACCACTACCGCCATCAGTTCGGGGCAACCGATATATTCTAGTGATGGTTGATTTCTTTACCAAAATGGCTGAAGCGGAACCCCTTCCCAACATGTCGGCTGACACTGTTGCTCAGGCCATCTTTAACAATTGGGTATGTAGATGGGGCGCACCAGAACAGATCCATTCGGATCGAGGGTCCTCGTTTGAAAACGCGGTCCTTCACAGTCTGTGCAAATACTTAAAGGTCAATAAGACGCGCACCACGGCTTACCACCCGCAAGGAAACGGTCAAGTGGAGCGGACGAATAGGACGCTAGTTGGTTTACTAAAGGCTTTTTGTAGATCGTCAGGCTCCCTTCACGTGGGATGATGCGTTGCCAGCGTGCATGCTTGCATACCGGTCCACGGTTCACTCTTCGACACAACAGACGCCTTTTGCACTCACCTGTGGTCGTGAAATGCGAATACCAGAGGATCGACAGGTTCCTCTTGAGAATAATCAAATACCGGTTGGTTCTTACGTCGCTGCACTCCATAAGAAAATGCGTATAGCCACTGAGGAAGCACGGATACACTTACAAGGAGCCCAGAGGCACCAAAAGGAACACTATGACAGGCTGGCACATGGGTGTCCATATGATGTCGGTGATGTGGTTTGGCTTAGGGAGCATGCGACTCCCCAAGGATTACCGAGTAAGTTAGTAATGGACTGGTCAGGGCCATATACCGTCATCAGAATGCTCTCTGATACGACCTGCGTCATTCAAGATCGAAATCGACCTTTCACCTCTGAATTCACGGTTCACTTTAATAGACTTAAACTGGGGGAGAGGCCAATAGAAGATAACCGCAGAGCAGAACGCCCAGGCGATGCAGTGCGTTACGTAGATCACGAGGGGGTCGAGAGGTGGGTTGAAATCCCACCCGAAGGTGGAGAAAGAAACCGTAATGCCTTATAACATTCAAAATTCAAAGGGACTCCGTGCGTTTGCGAAATGACATTGAGCTCGCTGAGGACAGCGAAAGCTTTACGCAGGAGGGGCAATGTAAAGATGGAATCAAAGTTTTTCGATTTTTCTCTTATAGCCCAAATTACTAGCAGATTACTCCAGTAGCCCAGATTACTAGCGCCAGCCCGGAAGTCTATAAAATATTAACTCTTAACCCTATTGGTTGTTTTCGTGTGATTTACGCATACCCATTGGTCTATTCTATGTAAACCCTATCAAATCGTCTGGAGAACATTACATAAATACCGAGGAGAATTGAGGCTCATCACTTTGGACCGGAGACCGCTCTCTGACGCTTCTCCAGCCATCGCCTCTCCTTCTCCACGGACCTCCCGAAGATTCTCCCCAGGACAGCCAATCCCTACCAAAGGATTCTCCTAGGACAGCCAATCCCTACCAAAGGATCCTCCCAGGACCAAGCCCCAAATACAGTTCCAATTTATAGCTTCAACTAATCCCTAAACTCTTCCCCTTGCCTACTGTCTTGTTCTCTCTTGGGCGTCGTTATTAATTTGGGATTCGTCGCGTATCTAATACGGGTCGGTTACAGTCCAGTTAGTCGGCCTACCACACACCTGAATCGACTATACTTGCATCTGATTGGAAGCGATTATCCCTTCGAATTGACCGCAGCTGTTTCTAACTCAATCGAAGGTATACTCTCGAAATTGCATAATAGATTATACTGACCCTAACAATTATTGGCAGGAATCATTCTTACGTATTCTTGTAAGTTGCTTTCTTTCCAATTTTGATCTTATTAAACCTTATTTTTTTTACTTAAAACAAACTCGCTATTTCGAACACTGCATTCTATGCATACAAACAAAACAAAGCTAAAGTGGTGACGAGAAACAGGAGTTTGTTTAAGGTGTTTCACTGTGTTCCAAGGACATTGGAGGTACCAAAGGAGTGCTATATCACTAAACCTATTTAGAAATAGAATATGTGGGAAGCCTGAATTCGTATATGGTGCAAAACTGAGCAGGGCCTTCTCCACGTCTTATGCCGTTATGTCCCCCAAAGCTATGGTCACATATTGCTCCTTTAAATAGCAAAATAAATTATTCATATAGTTAAAATTAGTTGAAGTTCATTTTTGCGTGAACGAAGTGGTAATTGTTTGTATTCATCATTATTATTGGTTAGCCCGGCACTTTTGGGCTTGCACTGTGTTGTTTTCTGCCTTGGCCTCTCTTAATATGGTTCATTTTTGCCTCTATTTTTGACTTCCATGATAGATCGCAAAACGATTTATGGCGAGTATTTACCGCAATATGAGCAAATAATTTGCTTCTTGTTCAAAAACGCTTTATAAAATCTAGAAATAGTACGCAAAATATGCAGGAACGACTCAGCTGCTCGGTGATGTCGAAGGTCCTGGATAACTTCAGATCTTCACGTTTGGTTCCCTGATTGGTTTTCAGTTTTATTGGTGGAAAGGCTGCGTAGTTAATTTAAATAAGATGATAAACAAATTCCAATTTGATGCCGTTTAATAAGGCGTTTTGGCACGAGAAAAATTCCAGATGCGCAGGAAGCAAGTACATACGTGCAGTTTAAACAGTATTGTCAAGAAAAGTCCTAATGAAGTGCTAATGTTATCTTTTGTCATTTTTGAATGTGAAAAGGAAGCTCAAGGGCGAAAGCCTAATTCCCTGAATAAAGTGACTTAAAGTGACTTAAAATGTTAATAGGGCCCTTTTTTCCTGAATGAATATCTTTCTTCACGGTGGTAATATGCCAACATATATATGCTTCTTTAGGACGTTCTTCGTTGGTGAATCGATTACTCAGGATGACCTTACCCTGTAAAGCGTTGCTAACATACTCGACAAGAAGGCCCTGAAGCCTTTCGCACATTTTAATCATTGGTTTATAACCGTTGCCAACCAACCACAAGCTCTGAAAGTTGCTGGCGCCCCCAAACTCTGTACAAAGGCGGCTTTTTATGATCCGAAGAAGCACAAAAAGCATATGGCAGAGGTTATTCTGGAAATTAGCATACACAACTCAAGGTAGATGCGAAAAAAGCAGCGAAACACGAAAAGGCGAAACCACAGAAAAAGAAGAAGCAACCGAAGCCTATGCAAGAAGAGGGTCCCGAGGACGCATTTGTGCATAAAAACGGCGCCTTAACCCTCAAAAAGCCCCTTTGCTTCACTTCCTATTGGCACCTTCGATTACGATACCTTTGAATGCACATGCTCCAATAACGACATCAAGCCGATCGCATTGCCCTTCTTCTGGGAAAAGTTTGATCTGAAGACCGACTCAAATTTGGTACTGCAAGTATAATTACCCAGAGGAACTGAAACTTACTTTTTCATGTCGGCTAACCTTATTCAGGGAATGTTCCAGCGTCTTGAAAGCTGAGACTACTTTTGGCACCGACAGTGTTCTTTGTGCATGGGTTATGCTATTTTGCTTTGATCGAATGCTCAAACTTCAATCACCGAAGCCTCTACAGGCGTCGCTATACATATCCGGACTCCGATTCTATTTTATTTCTTTTTATAGGATGCAAAAGTACGCTTTTGCTGTAATGGGCGTTTTTGGAGAAAACAACAACAGTACAATCTCTGGCGTTTGGGTGTGGCGTGGTACTGGTCTGGCCTTTGAATTGAGTGAGGACCTGCAGATAGACTACGAGTCATATAAGTGGACTTAAACTGGATCCGGAGGCCCCGGAGACGAAAACCCTTGTCAGCGAGTACTTCCTGCAGAGAGGGTGCTTTTGGCGGCAAGAACTCCTTGCGAGCTTGCCATTTTCCCAAAAAATAGTAAGACTGTGAATTTTTGTTTTGATACATACGGGTTTCAAAAATATTCCGATTGGGTTTGCTTCATTAAACTCGTTTAATTTCTTATGTCGTCTGTTAGCGTAACCGATGCCGTGGTCTTAAACCACATCTCGGTAGATCGCACTCATTGGGCTGTCTCACATCCTAGTTGCAGGGAGAGAGCTGGAGGCACGCTTTGACCTGCTTCTACCGCGCTTAGGCGTCCTTATCCAGTCATCCTGATGTCGTTTTTAAAGACCAGAATCCAATTTGAACTTGCAAGACGCGGCTTCTGTGTCACGTAATTATCACCCCAGTCGGCGAGAGTGCAGTTGTGTGTGCGGACGTTTGTTGTAGAGACGGTTTTCTCGTCAGCGTAGTGGCCGGCTACGTGACGCCTCCACGGATGATGGACAGTTGAATGGCTCTCAGTGAAGTTTAGCTGCAAAATAAGCCTTCATAAGCCAATAGCGATAACGCTACAAGGGTGCGGTCAGGGACCTGGCACAACGACTGCCTCAAGATGCCATGAAGCTCTACGACACCGCAGTGCCATGGTGGTAATAAACCGCCACGAAGTTTGCATGTCACTACTGCCTTGTGTTTGGGTTCTTGAACCAAAGCGCTACAGGGGGCAACCTTGGACTGTTCGACCGGCTGTTGACCCGTCTGCAAGTAATTCCACGACAAATTCCCTGAGTACTACGACTGTAGTGCATTCGCGGGGTCTTTACGCTCCGCATTTCTGGTGCAATGGTGCGGTCGAATATTGCGAGCTAGCCTACACATTTTGGAACGGACTCGGTATTAGATGTTGAAATGTGCGCACGCTCCTCAATCCTGGTACCTAGAGTCTGACGACGTACAGTTTGCGTCAGTACAACGTGGATGCTTGCTGTCTTCCAGAGTTCCCGAATCCGGCGCTTGGGAGACAAAGATTCCGGGAATCCATGCCCACGTTGCCTTGTACCACAGTGGCCCACGCAACCATTCTAGTAGGCATGGTGTGGCGGTCGTCCTCTCGGAGCGAGTAAACAGTACGCTAGTTGTACGGGAACTAATCAATTCCCCGATGACCTTCGTGTAACTGAAGGATCGCTGTAAAAACATCTCTACCGTCTGCATGTGTGCACCAACACAGCTGCTGACCAGCGTTATAAAGAGGCATTGTACTCGCCGTTACTGGAGTTTATTGAAAGACTAGAATCACCGGAATGGGCCTGATGACCTTTTGGTCACTTTATTGGCCGCTTTGGGCTTGGGTCTCGATGCGACAATGATGAAAGTATGATTAACTATGCTGATCAGGACCGACTGTCACCAACACTTGCTTCCAGCTATTTCACGAGCATCTGATTTGCCCAACCATCAACAGTAGTTGAAACATCAAACGCCTCCCATATACCTATCTGCCAGTAAAACTACCATTCAAATAAACAACCTGGAGTGCATGACTGTCGTCGAACGTGATGCGCAAAATACCACCACCATCATTATCCTCATCGTTTTCTTCATCATAATTTTCCTATGTTTATGTATTTGTATAATCTAGACCGGATTCAGTAGTGATGTAAGCAACCTACTGCACAGTGGTTTTCCCATAAGCGTATATTAAGTCTTTTGGTTTCTAGCAGTTTACTGCAGGCGGAGTTGCTGTATTGGTAGCCAGTACGACCCTAATCAAATTTAATACTTTTGGTCTTATAGAGGGCTGGCCAGCCTAACCAATGAAACTTTAAAATCGGACTCGGTTCAATGATCAGGTGTCTTACTAGGTACTTTCAAAGCTGTTTTAATGACACCTCTTATTACAGGAGTTAAACCATACGAGGTTCTGTACTATTTAAATTGAGTCATTTTTTGTTCATAGAGTGTTGGAGATCAAACCTACGTTTAAAAATATCCTGAAGGCCTCGTACATGCTGAGTTGCCATATAGACCAGGGAAGTTTTGCACATCTTTTAATGTTGCTTCGGAAACATGCTGAAACTCCTAAGAAACACCCATACCCTTGAGAAAACTGGTACGATGCACAAAATAGCCAGAAATTTCCGCACTATGAAGTACTTAAGTGTAACTTATAAAACCAGTTTTATTTCTTTTATGCCGCTCGTCAATCTATCTCGATCGCGGGTCGAAATGCTAGCGTTTATTTTTGTCCCAGCTTTCTGCAGATATAAACAGTAACTGACCAGTACTGCTAACAAAGATAGGGAATTAGAACATTTGACAAATTTGAATAATTAGAATGCCTTAACTAAGAAGAAATTGGCAACTTTTATAGGATTCCAACTCGCAATAAAACGGGTATGGTTTCTATAAAAAGAGCACTCAACTAACATGAGCTACAAGAATACGACCAGACTTGGCTCACGAGATCGTCATCATTAGCGAGAATGTAAGTCACATTGAACTTGAACGTGTGGCCGTGTTTTACTGAATAAGCCGTGACTTGAGAATTGGCGTCATTTCTCCGCATTTCTGCCGCCTGTTTGGCCATTCGCGTCTTTCGGCTTCTCTGAAGTAGTTGCTTTGCCCGAAACTGCACCAGATCTAATAAATGACTCAAGATGTTTCTTGCAATGGCAGTAGGTCATTTGGTCTCGTTACCTGACGCCTCGCGATTGCCTCCTGTCTGTGTCTAACTCCAAGTGATGCCGAGGATAATACTTTCCTCTCAGTCAGATATGCAAACTGACAGCATGTTTTGCGTGATGTTGCGTGTGATTATGCGTGATGCGGAGGTTCATGTGGGGAGATATAGTAATGTGATATAGCCAGCCGCGTTCTACCACAGGTTTTCGCTGAGACGCATGTAGCCTAATAGACCTATGCAGTGCGTGGGCAGTGCGGACAGTTGAGTTGGATGCGGCGGGTGTATGTTGCCGCTCCTGGCACTGGGTAGCCGGTCTCTGTGTGATGGATTCGTAAGTGACTGACCAGACCGAGGCATGATGTGCATGTGCTGTGACAATGAGGACAGGATAGGTTGGGAGGTGCTGGGCTTGCAAGGGTTGTGCTGCTGGTACTGATATTTGTGCTCATGGGAGTACTGTGTGAAGTGTTGATGGGTGCGCAAGAGATGTTAGATGTTTTGACATCGCGGTAGATTCCACTTTCATGGATGCGCTCGTGATCGAGCAGGCCCATGTGGTGAGTGAATGCGTGGGGGCAGTAAGGGCATTGGAGGCGGTGGTCTCTGCTGTGCAGTGATGCTTCAGGCACTATTTCGACAATCTTTGCGATGGATTCGCAAGTGACCGACCAGGCCAACGTGTGAGGTGAATGTGCGATCGCAATAAGCACAGGTTATTACCGAATTCCCATCACTGGTAGTGGGGCAGTGGTGGTGGAGGAAGCAGGAGACCCCAAGCTAACCTTCCAGTCGCCGACGTGGACATATTCGTGGAGAACCGCTGGTGTCAGCTGAGAGACACCATCCAATCCACAGCCCTGGATGTCATCGGCCGCGCACGTCGTCAGCACCAAGACAGGTTCGATGACAACGACGCAGCTATCAACGCTCTGCTCGTCGAGAAGAACCAGTTACGTAAAGCCTAAATCGATCGCCCTACCGCTGCAACCAAGACAGCCTTCTACCGAAGTCGCCGATTTGCACAGCAGCGGCTGCGAGAAATGCAGGATGCCGGGATGACGCGCAAAGCCAAGGAAATCCAAGGGTACGCTGACCGAAACGAATGGAAGAACTTCTTCGTCGCCACCAAGGCTGTCTACGGACCTCCCGTCAAAGGCACCGCACCTCTTCTCAGTGCCGACGGCAGGACGCTGCTTACTGAGAATACGCAAATCCTGACGCGATGGGCAGAACACTTTCAAAGCGTTCTCAACCAGCCATCCACCATCTCCGACACCGCCATCGATCGCCAGCCTGAAGTGGAAATCAACGCTAACCTTGATCTCCCACCCTCTCCAAGAAACCATCAGAGCCGTGCAGCAACTCTCCAGTGGGAAAGAACCTGGCTCGGACGCGATCCCTGCTGAGATTTACAAGCATGGTGGACCCCAGCTGATGAATCGACTCACAGTGCTCTTCCAGGAGATGTGGCACCAAGGACAAGTCCCTCAGGATTTCAAAGATGCACCATTGTCCACCTCTACAAGAAGAAAGGTAACCGTCACCTCTGTGACAACCACCGAGGAATTTCGCTACTGAACATCGCTGGAAATATCTTCGCCCGCATTCTCCTCAACCGCTTGAACGCTCACTTGGAGCAAGGCCTGCTCCCGAAAAGCCAATGCGGCTTCCGAAGACACGGAAGAACAATCGACATGATCTTCGCTGCTTGCCAGCTGCAAGAGAAGTGCAAGAGATGCGGACTCACCTCCACACAACTTTTGTGGATCAGACGAAAGCCTTTGACACGTTGAATCGCGACGGGCTGTGGAAAATCATGCAGAAATTCGGCTGTCCTGAACGGTTCACGCATATGGTACGTCAGCTTCATGACGGAATGATGGCGCGCGTTGCTGACAATGGGACAGTATCTGAAGCATTAGTAGTGACCAACGGAGTTAAGCATGGTTGCGTCCTTGCGCATACCCTATTTAGCCTCATGTTCTCTGTCATGTTAATGGATGCGTACCGTGACGAACGCCCCGGGATCCGCATTGCCTACCGGGTGTACGGCCGACTCCTCAATCAACGACGGATGCACTTCCGCTCGCGCGTCTCCACAGCCACCATCCACGAACTTCTATTCGCTGACGACTGCGCACTCAATACAACAACAGAAGAGGAAATGCAAAGGAGCATGGACCTCTTCGCTGCCACCTGTGAAAACTTCGGACTTCGCATCAGCACTGAGAAAACGGTTGTGATGCATCAACCGTCGCCCAACACGCTACACCACAGCTCACATCAATGTCAATGGCGCACAACCATACCCTATAAAGGTTGCCAATTTCTTCTTAGTTAAGGCATTCTTATTATTCAAATTTGTCAAATGTTCTAATTCCCTATCTTTGTTAGAAGTACTGGTCAGTTACTGTTACTATCTGCAGAAAGCTGGGACAAAAATAAACGCTTGCATTTCGACCCGCGATCGAGATAGATTGACGAGCGGCATAACAGAAATAAAACTGGTTTTATAAGTTACACTTAAGTACTTCATAGTGCGGAAATTTCTGGCTATTTTGTGCATCGTACCAGTTTTCTCAAGGGTTTGGGTGTTTCTTAGGAGTTTCAGCATGTTTCCGAAGCAACATTAAAAGATGTGCAAAACTTCCCTGGTCTATATGGCAACTCAGCATGTACGAGGCCTTCAGGATATTTTTAAACGTAGGTTTAATCTCCAACACTCTATGAACAAAAATGACTCAATCTAAATAGTACAGAACCTCGTATGGTTTAACTCCTGTAATAAGAGGTGTCATTAAAACAGCTTTGAAAGTACCTAGTAAGACACCTGATCATTGAACCGAGTCCGATTTTAAAGTTTCATTGGTTAGGCTGGACAGCCCTCTATTGAAAATTCTTATTGATAGTTGGTGACATCACGGCCATTATATAAAATGCGGTTCACAGCCAGTCACAAGGATCATTCCTCCAGGGTGAGTTTGCATTCAGCTCATAATTTCATTAGGCAGTGAAAAAGTAATTTGCGTCATTTGCCCTTTTTAATTTCTATGAATTCAGAACAGCTAAGATCTAACAGCAGTTGATCCGAGTTTACGTGTAAATCTGGCGGCGCTCAATGAAATTGTTTTTACTATACTTGTCTATAGATCTCGAATGGAGGGTGAAGTACCGACAAAGACAAGCGAAGCAGAGCTGAACAGTCAGTCAACCATGCAGAGGTGACGTATACGCAGTCAACAGGACAACTGACCTGTGGCTGCTATGGTAAAGTATGGGACTTAATGCTTTCTGACGAATGAGTTCGGGTACGAAACCTAGGTTATTGAAATATGGGAGATAGCAGGGCTGGCAGAAGACGTCTAAAAAAGCCAGAATGGCCATTTCAGTTTCCCTCGTCATTGTTAGAAACCTCTATTTGCTCATTTTACGAGTCACTGTGCGACTGCCTGTCATGCTCTAGATCGAACCCAAAAGCACAACGGGGCGAACAGGTCCCGTAAAAAGCTCTGAACGTATTCCCCAATAGCAAATGACCAAAAAACGAGACGGGCTCAGCAAGTATAACGCTGGCAATATGATTACTTAATAAGCAAAGGACTGCTCGGTTGAATCCCAGGTGAATTAGAACCTGGAAGTGGATATGACTTGGTAACGATGGTTAATAAGTCAGAAATAACCATTTGTCTATGTTAGTTCTTCTTTCTGGATAGAACTGATATCTGCATACATCGATTATCTCTTGAAATCCAACAAAATAATTTGCCCTGACTAAATAAAAGGCACTGTTGAAGTAATATCCATTGGGAAGAAGTAGATGCCATCGCTGCGACAAAAACTGTATTCACCTGACGTTTCGAATTCCAGCTCGAACCCATCTATACAGACGTCATCAGATAAGAACAATTATTGCACAGAAAGTTGCAGTATTTATAGGATGCGGTCGCTATGCTAGTGCATACCTACGACAAGTAACGGCCCCCTTCATCGAGGATGATTGCCCTCTGGTGCGCTAATTGCCTGATGGGCAACATGTGGGTCATGATCTGTTGAAATTTCCTCAACCGTGTTGGAGTTTGGCGTGAAGATGGTTCGGCCACCTGGCTCACTGACATTGGCGTTTAAAATACGTTGCCTGCGGCTGCTTGACTGGCACGCTGTCACGCAATACGAGAATCACCGACGAGGTACGTCAACGGATCTCCAAAGCAAGCCAGGCCTCCGTGTAGGATCACCACGCTATTCATCTGAACAACAAACTGAGGATGTACAAGGTCATCATCTTGACGTTACTCATTTACGGAGCGGAGACACGAACCATCTACTCGAACCAAGCCAGGAACCTGAATCACTTCCATCTCAGATACCTCCGCGGAATACTGAAACTGAGATGGCAAGACAGAATCCCAGATACGAAAGTCCCGGGGCGGACCGGAATCCTCAGCATCCATGCCAGGTTGAGGCAACAGCAACTGCGATGGAGCGGCCATTTGTTGAGAATGGACGAAGAGCGTCCACCGAAACGACTACTCTACGGAGATTTCACTACGGGTGCTGGCCGATAGGAACGACAAAAATGACGCTACAGGGACACTTTTAAGAAATCTCTGAAGCAACTGCAAATTAACCCGGTGATGTGGGAGAACCTCACCTAGGACAGACCAGCCTGGAGACTATCCGTGAAGACTGGTGCAGCAATATACGAAGCCAACCGGCTCACAAGTCACAAGCCACCCGGATCAACCCCGCCAATGCCCAAGCCCTGCCAACGTGCCCACGCTGTCAATGCATATTCCGCGCGCGAATCGGCCTGGTCGGACATCTTCAAACTCAATTCAGAAACAATCCCACGACATCAACCTCGGCCACACCCGCCTCAAACATCAAAATGACGATCAACTCAACCACTAATGATCACTCCGTCGATGCCCCGCTGTCCACAACCACTGACACCTTCTTCTCCCCTCCACCCATTGCGCCGATCACGGCAACGAACAACCCTTGCCCCACTCCCGCCACCTCAGTGGCCACCTCCGACTACCTGTCACCTGCTTCCTCCACCGATAGTTCGACCGTCGATTTCGACCATGTCCACCATATGCTCCACGGAAGGGTGGTGCAAGGACGGTGACTTGCGCGTGAATTAGTTTTAAGTGATAGTAGCCTTGCGCTGCAGCTACCGCACTCTCTCCTTCTCCCCCACCTGAACCCGGTGTCATGACAGAGTCAAAAAGACCGGAGACGGGAGAAGACGCAGGTGTTTGGCGCGACCGGAGCCACCCCTGGGCGTACCACCACACCTGGCTTGGATCCCACCCAGTCATATCCACTTCCAGGTTCTAATTCACCTGGGATTCAACCGAGCGGTCCTTTGCTTATTAAGTATTCATATTGCCAGCGTTATACTTGCTGAGCCCGTCTCGTTTTTTGGTCATTTGCTATTGGGGAATACGTTCAGAGCTTTTTACGGGACCTGTTCACCCCGTTGTGCTTTTGGGTTCGATCTAGAGCATGACAGGCAGTCGCACAGTGACTCGTAAAATGAGCAAATAGAGGTTTCTAACAATGACGAGGGAAACTGAAATGGCCATTCTGGCTTTTTTAGACGTCTTCTGCCAGCCCTGCTATCTCCCATATTTCAATAACCTAGGTTTCGTACCCGAACTCATTCGTCAGAAAGCATTAAGTCCCATACTCTACCATAGCAGCCACAGGTCAGTTGTCCTGTCGACTGCGTATACGTCACCTCTGCATGGTTGACTGACTGTTCAGCTCTGCTTCGCTTTTCTTTGTCGGTACTTCACCCTCCATTCGAGATCTATAGACAAGTATAGTAAAAACAATTTCATTGAGCGCCGCCAGATTTACACGTAAACTCGGATCAACTGCTGTTAGATCTTAGCTGTTCTGAATTCATAGAAATTAAAAAGGGCAAATGACGCAAATTACTTTTTCACTGCCTAGTGAAATTATGAGCTGAATGCAAACTCACCCTGGAGGAATGATCCTTGTGACTGGTTGTGAACCGCATTTTTTATAATGGCCGTGATGTCACCAACGATCAATAAGAAAATTCAATAAAGACGTTACACATGAGCACGTTAAACCTCAAATTTAATCATAAATGTGGTTTACATGCTTTTCCTGGATAGTGTCACATGGCAGTTCGACCGTCGATTTCGACGAGGTCCACCGTATGCTCCACACCAGGTGGTGCAGGGACGGTGACTTGCGCGTGAATTAGTTTTAAGTGATAGTAGCCTTGCGCTGCAGCTACCGCACTCTCTCCTCCTCCCCCACCTGAGTCCGGTGTCAAGACAGAGTCAAGAAGACCGGAGATGGGAGAGGCACAGGTGGCTGGCGCGGCCTGAGCCGCCCCTGGGCGTGCCACCACACCTGGCTCGGATCCCACGGAGTGGGAGTGCCATAAAAGGCCACATTAAGAAGGAGCCATTGCAGCCTGACTCTCAGTCCGCCAGTCAGCCACTCCACAAAACACACATTGGGCTGACCACGCGGTCCGAGTTATCCCGTCAGTTGGCAACCTTCCAAGCCACGGCTTTTAGCGCACCGTGATAGTTTCAAGCGCGTCAGATTGTTTATAGTGAGGAAAATACGCTGAGCTCTCGACCTCACTCTCTCCCCCACCCCCACAATCAGACCACTGTCCGAGCCAGTCAGTTGCCTGATGTGGGAGTGGGCGCATTGGCTGACGGATCGGCGTACCCGTCTTCGCGCGTCACAGCGCGCCGTCTGACTCCCAGTTCACTGGTCAGCCACTCGACACACACAGCACATACACTGAGCCGACGGCGTGGTCTGGTGGAAGCGTCAGATTGGCAGACTTCCCAGCCACGGTTTCTAGGAAACCGTGATATACTGTGGTAAATGGTGATTGTGAGAGTGTTGTCGATGCATTGGTGTAGGTAGTGTGCGCTGATGTAGGTTAGCCTACGGTGGTTTACCGGAGGTTGTCATGGAGGCGCATGTGTCCTAATAGGCCCATGCGGTGTGTAAATGTGCGAAAGCAGTTAGGGCAGTGAAGGCGGGCACGTCGACTGTATGTCGGAGCCCCAGGCACTGGTTCACCAGCCTCCATGCGATGGATTCGCAGGTGACCGACCAGGCCGATGCGTGAGTTGAAGTTGCGGGTTCAGTGTGGGCAGGAGAAATCGGTAGAGGCTGGGAGGATGTCATTGCTGGTAGTGGGGGTGGCAGGGGCACTAAGAATGGCAGGAGCGGAGGGTGTGCATGGTGTATCGGTGTTGTCGGCATTGTGGTTAATTCCGCTGTTATGGATGCGCATGTGACCGAATAGGCCTATGCGATGAGTGAATGCGCGAGGACAGTGAGGGCAGTGGAGGCGACGACCTCTGCTGTGTGATGGTGCTCCAGGCACTGGCTCACCGGTCTCTGTACGATGTATTCGCAAGTGACCGACCAGACCGATTCGTGAGGTGAATGTGCGGTCGCATTGAGTACAGCTTAGGAGAGATTCCCCATCGCTGATGGTGGTGGTGGTGGTAGTGAAGGCGGTGGTGGTTGCGGTGGTAGGGGTAACAGGCGATGAGTAGATGGATGTGGTCTCTGTGATGGTGGGAGCAATGGAATTGATGACAGGAGTGAGGGTAGGGGAGTCAGAAGGAGGGTTAGCAGAATTTGACGTAGAAATTGGAATTGTCGGATTGTTTGTGCATTGCGTCCGAAGATGTCCAACCAGGCCGATTCGCGCGCGGAAGATGCGTTGACAGCGCGGGCACGTTGGCAGGGCCTGGGCATTGGCGGTGTTGGTCCGGGGCGCTGGTGACTTTCGTGCCGCTCTTTTGGCCTTGGCAGCGGCGATCCGGTTGGCCTCATAGATCGCTGAACCAGTCTTCACTGATCTTCTCCATGCCGGTCTATCCTGGGCGAGGTCCTCCCAGGTCGCAGAGTTGATTTGCAGTTGCTTCAGCGATGTCTTCAAAGTGTCCTTGTAGCGTCGTTTTTGACCTCCCTGCCTGCGAGAACCCGTAGCGACATCACCGTAGAAAAGTCGTTTGGGTAGTCGCTCGTCGTCCATTCTTACCAGGTGGCCGCTCCATCGCAGTTGCACTTGCCTCAGCATGGCATGGATGCTGAGGATTCCGGTCCGCTCCAGGACTTCCGTGTCCGGGATCCTGTCTTGCCATCTCAGCTTCAGTATTCTGCGGAGGCAGCTGAGATGAAAGTGATTCAGCTTCCTGGCTTGGTTCGAGTAGACGGTCCAGGTTTCCGCTCCGTAAAGGAGTGTCGACAAGACGACGGCCTTGTACATCTTCAGTTTGGTGTTCAGGTGAATACCGTGGCGATTCCACACGGAGGACTGCAGCCGGCCGAAAGCCTGACTAGCTTTGGAGATCCGTTGGGCAACCTCGTCATCGATTCTCGTGTTGCGCGACATCGTGCTTCCTAGATAAGCGAAGGTTTCCAGGTTTTTTGAGTAGAGCACCGTTGACATAGATTCGAGGAGCATTGTATTCTGCGCTGGGTGGCGGCTGGTGCATGACAACTGTTTTGGCTGTACTGATTGTTAATCCAAAATCGGCGCAGCCTCCGGCGAAGAGGTCCATGCTCCTTTGCATGTCCTCCTCTGTCACGGTGTTAAGGGGCGCAGTCGTCCGCGAAGAGCAAGTCATGGACTGTAGTCGTAGACACGCGCGTTGGAGCCTGCATACGCCGACTGTTGAGAAGGTGCCCGTCAGTTCTGTAGGCGATGCGGATACCAGGCTGCTCATCACGGTAGGCGTCCATCAGCATAGCCGAGAACATGAGACTGAAGAGGGTGGGGGCCAGTACGCAGCCCTGCTTCACTCCGTTGGTCACTGCGAATGCTTCGGATACCGTCCCGTTGTCAGTGACGCGCGCCGTCATCCCGTCATGAAGCTGACGTACCATGTGCGTGAACCGCTTAGGACAGCCAAATTTCTGCATGACTTTCCACAGTCCGTCACGATTCACCGTGTCAAAGGCTTTCGTTAGATCCACGAAGGTAGTGTATAGGTGAGTTCGCATCTCCTGACACTTCTCTTGTGGCTGGCGGGCGGCAAAGATCATATCGGTTGTTCCGCGGTGTCGGCGGAAGCCACATTTGCTTTCCGGAAGCAGGCCCTGCTCTAGGTGACCGTTAAGACGATTGAGAAGGATACGGGCGAAGATCTTCCCCGCGATGTTGAGCAACGAGATGCCTCTGTGATTATCACAGAGTTGCCGGTTCCCCTTCCGTTTGTAGAGATGGACGATGGTCGCGTCTTTGAAATCCTGAGGAACTTGTCCTTGGTGCCACATCCCTGGAAGAGTGTTGTGAGTTCTGCCATCAGCCGGGGCCCACCGTGCTTGTATACTTCCGGTGGGATTGCGTCAGATCCCGGTGCTTCACCGCTGGAAATCTGCTGCACGGCCCGGATGGTTTCTGGTAGGGAAGGCGGGAGATCCAGGTCATTGTTCGTGTCCACTTGAGGGAGCCGGTCAATGGCAGCATCGGAGATGGCTGATGAACAGTTAAGGACATTTCTGAAGTGCTCGGCCCAGCGCTTCAGAATTTGCGATTTCTCTGTCAGCAGTGTTGTGCCGTCAGAGCTGAGCAGCGGTGCGGACCCCTTGATACACGGGCCGTAGATGGCTTTGATGGCTTTGAAAAAGTTTTTCATTTCATTGCGGTCCGCATACCCCTGGATTTCCTCAGCCTTTCGGATCATCCAGGCATCCTGCATCTCCCGCAGCCGTTGTTGTACAAGGCGCCTGCATCTGAAGAAGGCTGCTTTGGTGGCGTCAGTTCGAAGGTCCATGTAGGCTTTATGTAGTCTGTTCTTCTCCGCGAGTAAGTTGCTGATGTCGGCGTCATTGTCGTCAAACCAGTCCTGGTGTCGACGGTGTGCGCGTCCGAGTACATCGAGGGCGGTGGACTGGATGACATTTCGCAGTTGACACCATCGTGTCTCCACGGTAGCGTTATCATCTGGAGCATGCAGGTCCTCCAGTTTCTCGGTTATTTGGTTGCTGAAATCAAAACAGTGAGCAGGCAAATTTAATAAAAGAGTATTTAACTTACATGGCGGCCTCTTACCTTGGGGCCTTCGTCGGGGTTGCAGTCGGAGCCTCATCTGGGAGATGACAAGGCGGTGATCTGTCCAACCATCGGCATCGCGGATCGCCTTGGTTACCAGCACGTCCTGTCGATCTCGCCTCCGGACGAGAACATAGTCCAGCAGATGCCAGCGCCGCGACCGAGGGTGCATCCACGTGGCCTTCTCCCGCGTCGGAAGGCGGAAGAAGGTGTTGGTCAGCAGGAGACGGTGTTCCGCACACGTGCGCAGAAGAAGGAGGCCATTATCGTTACAGCTACCGAGACCGTGGGGACCCAGCACTCCCTGCCAGGCAGCGTGGTCCGTCCCGACGCGGGCATTGAAATCACCAAGGACAATTAACTTGTCCTCTTTCGGCACAGTCACCAGCAAGGCGTGCAGGTCCTCGTAGAATTTGTCCTTCGCCGCATCAGAGCTCGTCATTGGGGGAGCGTAGGCGCTGATGATGGTGGCGAACTGGTCTCCCCGAAGAGGCAGGCGGAGGCTCATCAGGCGATCATTGATACCCTGCGGCAGACAGGGCAGACGTCCCACGATGTCGTTACGAATGGCAAAGGCAACACCAGCGTCGCGTCGCTCTGCCTTTGGCCGGCCGCTCCAGAAGAAAGTGTAGCCAGCCCCCACCTCCTCCAGCTGACCCTGTTCAGAGAATCGGGTCTCGCTGAGAGCAGCAATGTCCACCTTGTAGCGCACCAGTTCCCGAGCGACTAGCGCCGTCCTCCGTTCCGGCCGGTTGCTCTTAGGATTGTCTAAAAGGGAACGAACATTCCAGGCTGCTAGTGTGAGTGGACTCACCCGAGCAGCCTGGAGAGTATGGCGAGGGGATGGGGACGGGGGGTATTGTTGTTTGTTTGAGTTTTACGACCGCGTAGTTTGCGATCTGCGAGCCGCGGCCGGCTGCAGAAGACGTGAGAACCAGCAATTTTTTTAGGGCACATTTTTCTAGCCCCTTCCTCCGCGAGGAGGCAAGCAGTGCTATCCCTAAATAGGGCTGCTCGGACATCCCAGACGGCTGCCGAACTCCACTATGGGTCACGGTTTTTGTTTTTAGTGGGAAGAACGACCCGAGTTAGTCTGGGCCGCCTACGGGGTTGCTGTCGCCCCCACCGTAGGACTTTTTGAGAGGGGAGGTGGGAAGTTCGGGGAGTCAGGCATACCGGGTGTGGAGGCACACACAACACCGGAGACCCTCACCTGGTTTAGCCCGCCGGTCGTGACGGTTGCCCGGGGTGTGGCCGCTGGGAAGAACCCAACTTCGAGGAGCCACAGGTGAGAGTTGGGTACCAGTTAGAGGCGGCCACAGGAGCATTCACCACCTGTACGAGACAAATGGAGCGACCAAATGCTATCTGTGTAGTGCTACCCCTAACTAGTACCCCTACACCCCATAGTGTCACATACCGGGTGTTCCACATGGGGATGTTAAATTTCGACAGAACCAGCTATGCCTTCCGTCAATTTTGACCAATTTGCTTTTTCCTATGACCATAATCTTTTAACGGAAACGATGACAGCCCCTCTTTAAATATTGATCTCACTTGCTGAATGTCGACAAATTGTTGCGGGGTTCAGCTGAAACGGTGAGTACAATTGCGTCAGGGGTAGATTACAGTCGAACGAATTGCGATTCACACGCTGTTTGGTTACCACGGTCACCCAGACAAATCGTAATTTTAATGTTGTAAAGGCTAATCTCAATAGGACTCACAAATTTTAGTGCCCAATGGAAATGATGGTGGGATTTTACAATCGCTGAATGCTTGATGTGTACGCATGTAGCCTCAAATTTCTGCCCACATGGTAACTTCAAGTCGGTTTTCGTAATAAGTAGTGGAGGTGCTGTTATACAAACTCTTGTTTGTAAAACATCTAAAAAAGTTAATTCCAAAGTCTCCGACCTATACCATAGGCTTAAGTGATATTGTTTTCTGTCTCTTCACCAAGCCTTTACAATGCCAAATGAATGCATTGAAATAAGAATATTCCTACAAAATACCGAAACTCTTCCATCGTAGTCAACCACCAAGTATGCCGTCGTTGTGTACAATAACTGCATCTTACGCAGACATTTTCGATAAAGGCGGCTCATGCGTCACACGAATTTTAGTCATTGCGAAATTTGAAGCGCACGTACATCTTATCAACAGTCCACACGACGGGCTTCCAACCACGTGAAATTAAGGCTCTAATGCTTAGAACATAGATGGCATTAGCATGTACATGTGCGATGGGCTCTCATATGATTTGTTGCTCTCTACGAACGAGTTTACCAGTCTTTCTAATCATGCGCTACACGTGCCTAGGTAAAGGCACAGTTACTTCTTAACCAAACGCAAAAATGGAATGAATTAACTACCTACCCATTACGTGGAAGTAAAAATGTAATTAAAATGAGAGTTTTTAGCGAGTTGTCCGCCGTTTTCGGGACTTCGGATCAAGCATGCTTCCAAAACAAAGTTCTTGATTGAATTACTAAGAATGATCAGTTGGCTCGCCGCCACTAACTTGTCAGAGCCGCCTCTGACTGGCGGCTCTCGTAAGCCTAACCGAATTGATATTCTGAATCACATCCATCCAAGGGAAAGCGACAAGTCAAGCTGCAGGTTTTATAGGTAGAAAAATGAGCTCTGTTTTAAAGGCAACATTCGTATTGACCACAGCCTGAACAGAGACTTTGTCTGCTATGGAATCAGAAACCCCACACTTGTCAATCAGCCGCAGTTTTGTAAAATGAACTTAAAGCATCCCATTTCGGGGTAAGAATTTTAAAATTTCAGGGAGTGCAGAAAAGCTTACGACCCTTTGACAGGATTAATCAGTACACAGTTTCGCTTAAACAAGCGGCGTTAAGCATGCATTTATCCACTCTGTCGGTAATTACATTCGACCGTTTTGGGTGTTATTATAAACGCTTTTTGCTGAAGAGCAGTATCCGAAGTTGGAATTTATTTGCTTACTTAACTCCTTGATTTATGCTCTGAGTACTTCTATTTCCCTTATTACTTTGGGCAGCCGATGCGTTATAGACTCCCAGAAGTTTGGAGAAAAGTAAAGTCAAGATAGGAAGAAGTGGTTGCCTTTTGTGGAGTCTGAGATGGGCCAATAACAGAAACATTTTAAGGAGCCGTTTCAGGAAACAGTGCAAGTATTTTAGCATATCTCACAGGTATTGAAATCATTACACTCCCATTGGTTCAATGAAAGCATTCGTAAAGGTTTTGTGACAAAGAGTGAGTCACTGATTTTAAAATTTCTGGTTTATTGATGTCATCAATGTGGGACATCCAAACTCTGCATTTCGTGTTCGAGGTTTGAACGGGAGTTTATTATTCATGGAGTATTATCTTCTTGTCGACTGACAGGAGGACTATTTAGGCACATGGAGGCGGCTAACCCAGATTGGTAGGGAACACCTGTTGGTTATCTCCGGCAGGAATAAGAAACCGGAACCACCCGTAATACAAGTGGCTTTTAAGTAAATTCCAGGGAAATCAAGGTTGGGCTTTAGGTTTGATTCGTGCCAGAGTTAGGTCACGGGAAGACTTACGCTTCATTAGAAGTTAGCGCAAGACTAACTATATTCCGGGGCGGAGGTGAAGGTGGGGGGTAGCGTTCCTGTGGGACCATCTAAACGATTCCGAGCCGCAAAGGAATCCCAATTGCAGATGAGAAGTGAAAGGTTGCCTACTGCCATGAAGCTAAGGTTCTTGCAGTCCACACAGGCGTTCCCAGGGTGACTAATTGAGAAGTTTTAACGACAGAACTGGCCAGTTAATCATCCCTGCCTTTCAGTAAAATAGCTGCACATTTAATGAGTGCTAGGCAATATGCCACGCATTGTGCGTGTGCCTTAGAACCTCAACTCACAGGATAAAAACAGGAATGCTAATTTTTATCCCACAGTCAGTATACACCCCGACTCATGTGACCTTTATGGCATTGTATTTGTTTACCTTAGAGAACAATGAACTATAGTGCTAAAAATAAAGAGTAAAAAAATTCAGATACCTGAAACCTCTGTTGAGTAAGTAACTTTGTAGAAACGTAAACATAATTATGGAAAGCCAAAAACGTAGCCAGCACTGGAATAAAAGAAGGGATCTAATGAGTGACCAGAAGTGTGTTTCAAGGCAGGCTTCTGTTGTCCGGGTGCAATTTAACAGGCCATCTGACTGGAAATCAAATATGAAGTTGGAAACCCACTTATAAAAAAGAGTTTTTTACTTAAATTTGGCTGTGAAGTGAACCTGTAAAATTCTCTCAAAGTCGGGCTGAGTTGATTCACTTCGCGACAAAAACAAAAATATTTTGATAATATTAAACTAATATGGAATGCTTTCTGATAAATTTCCTTATGACATTCGGAAAATATATGGGAGAATAACTAGCAGAAAGACCAGTTCAATCACGGCCCAGTTAACTGATGCACAAAAAGAGGAAAAGATGGTTTCCCACCACCCTTGTGCTTAGCCAGTCGGCCGATCAGGGTCTTCTCTCTAATTTTGAGGTCCCTAACTGACACCCAAATCTCAACTGTATCTCTTCAAAGCTAGGCTCTGCCTAGCGGCCACATCCAGATAACTGCCTCGACCGGTGGGATGAACCAGGTGAGGGCACCCGGTGTTCTGTGTATCCCCATACCCGGTAATACTGCTCCCATTCCCACCCCTATCCTTCCTCACTTGCAAAAGTCCTACGGAGGGGATGACATGCAATGCCGTTAGCGTCTCAGACTACCTCGAGTCGCTCTTTTACTAAACCAAACCGTTTGGCAATCGTCTGGAACATCTTAGCCACCTTACTTAGGGACAGCACTGATAACCTTCTAACGGAGGATGGGACTAGAAAAGGTCTGCTAAACAAAGGCTGGGTCTAACGTCCTCTGCAGGCCGATGATGGCTCACAGATGCGATCGCAAAAAATAAACAGCAACCCCCTGTCCTATTCCCCAGCCTACCCAAATGGCTGCTGAGATGAGTCCACTCATACTAGCATCCTAGAATGCTAGTTCCCTTTTGGACCATCCGATGAGCAACAGACTGAGACGGAGAACGGTGCTAGTCGTCCGAGAATTGGCGCGATACAAGGAGAAGATTGCTGCTCTCAGCGACAACCGATTCTCTGGACAGGGCCAGCGGCAGGAGGTGGGTGCCAGCTAAACCTCCCGGAGCGACCTCCCAAGGGTAGAGCGACTTGATGTCGGCGTCACTTTGGCCAGGTGGAATGAAATTATGAAACGACTGCCCTGTCGGCCGCACTACGTCAATAACCGACTGATGATACTGCGACTGCCTCTCTGCGGATCCAATTCGCAACCATCATCAGCACCTTCTCCCCCCCATATAACGAACTGTGCTGAGGCAAAGCACGAATTCTACGAGGACCTGCACACCATCCTAGCATCTGTGTCTAAGGTGAACAAACTGGTTGCCATTGGCTAGTTGAAGGCCGTCGTAGGAGCAGAGTATGCTTCCTGGGAGGGAGCGCTATGTGCTTATGGTCTCGGCATCCTTCTTCTGCGCACTTGCGCGGAATATCACTCCCTGCTGACGAACACTTTTTCCACGCTTCCGATGCAGGAAAAGGCAACGTAGATTCACCTCCGGTCTCGGCACTGGTAAATGCTTGACTTTGTTCTCGTATGGAGGCAATATCGACAGGATGTGCTGATGACAAAAACAATCCCCGACGCAGGTGGCTGGATGGATCACCGTCCCCTCATCTCTATGATGAGGCTCCGACTTCAACCGGATAGAAGGCTCCAAGGTAAGCGATAAACAGGTAAGCTAAATTATATTTTATTTAATTTGCCTGCTCACTGTTTTGATTTCAGCAACCAATCAATCCAGAAACTGAAGGATCTGCAGGCCCCAGATGATAATACCACACTGAAGATAGGATGATATCAACTGCGGAACGTCACCCAGTTCAAAACCCTTAACGTCCTTGGACGCGCACGTCGTCAACACCAGGACTGGTTTGCCAACAACGACGCGGATATCAGCAACCTACTTGCTGAGAAGAACTGGCCACCCGAATCCTACATGGACCGCCGTACCGACGCTAACCAAGCGGCCTTCTTCAGATGCCACCGCCTTGTGTGGCAACGGCTGACGAAGGTGAGGGATGACAGGATGGCCCAAAAGGTTGGAAAAAGTCAAGGTAACGCAGATAGAAACGAAACTAATAACTTTTTTAATTTAAACTACGGCTTCTAAATTGAGGGAACCGCGCTGTGGCTCAACTCCGATGGAACAAAACTTCTGACGGATAGTTCACAAATTCTGAAGCGCTGGGCTGAGCTCTTCAATAGTGACCTTAAAGACGCCGCCATCGACCGGCTCCCCCACGTGGAAACGAATAATGATCTGTATCTCCGGTCTTTTCTACAAAACCATCTGAACAGCGGGAAAAGCTCCGGGATCCGACGCGATCCCGGCGGGCATGCCATATGTTTCATTGGAAAGCGAGCTTCGGTACTTCAGGATAACAGCCAATTTTATTGCGCACCCAAAACCACCCATAGGTACAAATAAGGATTTTGCACGGTTGATACCTTTACGTCAAAAGTATTGGATTGGAAAAAAACACGATAAGCAAGCAACACTGCCACCCTAGAAAGACCTGCATCCTTCAACGATTGGGATGGCGAAATACATTGAGACGCTGGATTAAAACCAGACAGTGGACAGAAAGCTCCATGCAGCCTTACTGCGTAGTTTAAAAGGAGCAAATGTGCAAGAGGCCTGTTGCACCCTTAGAAACACATATATATATATATATATAGAATGGAACCGACAAAGACAAGGGAGACCGGAATGGCCATTTCTGGCTTATTAGCCGTCATCAGCCAGTCATACCCAATCCCAAGTGTGGCACACCTGGGATTCGAACCCGCGACCTTTGGTATTTGAGTCGAACGCTCTACCATTTGAGCCACGGGCTCGTTGTTTTGTCGGTTGTGATCGGGAATATGATGATAGTGTGGGGCTCACCGATCTGCTTAAGGAACATGCATGTTCCGTTGTGCCCTGGAGCTCAGACTAGAGCCCTCGCAGGCGGTCGCATAGCGACGTGTAGCATATGATGGAATGGAACCGACAAAGACAAGGGAGACCGGAATGGCCATTTCTGGCTTATTAGCCGTCATCAGCCAGTCATACCCAATCCCAAGTGTGGCACACCTGGGATTCGAACCCGCGACCTTTGGTATTTGAGTCGAACGCTCTACCATTTGAGCCACGGGCTCGTTGTTTTGTCGGTTGTGATCGGGAATATGATGATAGTGTGGGGCTCACCGATCTGCTTAAGGAACATGCATGTTCCGTTGTGCCCTGGAGCTCAGACTAGAGCCCTCGCAGGCGGTCGCATAGCGACGTGTAGCATATGATGGAATGGAACCGACAAAGACAAGGGAGACCGGAATGGCCATTTCTGGCTTATTAGCCGTCATCAGCCAGTCATACCCAATCCCAAGTGTGGCACACCTGGGATTCGAACCCGCGACCTTTGGTATTTGAGTCGAACGTTTCACCATTTGAGCCACGGGCTCGTTGTTTTGTCGGTTGTGATCGGGAATATGATGATAGTGTGGGGCTCACCGATCTGCTTAAGGAACATGCATGTTCCGTTGTGCCCTGGAGCTCAGACTAGAGCCCTCGCAGGCGGTCGCATAGCGACGTGTAGCATATTGCCGATCACAACCGACAAAACAACGAGCCCGTGGCTCAAATGGTAGAGCGTTCGACCAAATACCAAAGGTCGTGGGTTCGAACCCAGGTGTGCCACACTTGGGATTGGGTATGACTGGCTGATGACGGCTAATAAGCCAGAAATGGCCATTCGGTCTCCCCTTGTCTTGTCGGTTCCATTCCATCATATGCTACACGTCGCTATGCGACCGCCTGCGAGGGCTCTAGTCTGAGTCTAGGCACAACGGAACATGCATGTTCCTTAAGCAGATCGGTGAGCCCCACACTATCATCATATTCCCGATCACAACCGACAAAACAACGAGCCCGTGGCTCAAATGGTAGAGCGTTCGACCCAAATACCAAAGGTCGCGGGTTCGAATCCCAGGTGTGCCACACTTGGGATTGGGTATGACTGGCTGATGACGGCTAATAAGCCAGAAATGGCCATTCCGGTCTCCTTGTCTTTGTCGGTTCCATTCCATCATATGCTACACGTCGCTATGCGACTGCCTGCGAGGGCTCTAGTCTGAGCTCCAGGGCACAACGGAACATGCATGTTCCTTAAGCAGATCGGTGAGCCCCACACTATCATCATATTCCCGATCACAACCGACAAAAACAACGAGCCCGTGGCTCAAATGGTAGAGCGTTCGACTCAAATACCAAAGGTCGCGGGTTCGAATCCCAGGTGTGCCACACTTGGGATTGGGTATGACTGGCTGATGACGGCTAATAAGCCAGAAATGGCCATTCCGGTCTCCCTTGTCTTTGTCGGTTCCATTCCATCATATGCTACACGTCGCTATGCGACCGCCTGCGAGGGCTCTAGTCTGAGCTCCAGGGCACAACGGAACATGCATGTTCCTTAAGCAGATCGGTGAGCCCCACACTATCATCATATTCCCGATCACAACCGACAAAACAACGAGCCCGTGGCTCAAATGGTAGAGCGTTCGACTCAAATACCAAAGGTCGCGGGTTCGAATCCCAGGTGTGCCACACTTGGGATTGGGTATGACTGGCTGATGACGGCTAATAAGCCAGAAATGGCCATTCCGGTCTCCCTTGTCTTTGTCGGTTCCATTCCATCATATGCTACACGTCGCTATGCGACCGCCTGCGAGGGCTCTAGTCTGAGCTCCAGGGCACAACGGAACATGCATGTTCCTTAAGCAGATCGGTGAGCCCCACACTATCATCATATTCCCGATCACAACCGACAAAACAACGAGCCCGTGGCTCAAATGGTAGAGCGTTCGACTCAAATACCAAAGGTCGCGGGTTCGAATCCCAGGTGTGCCACACTTGGGATTGGGTATGACTGGCTGATGACGGCTAATAAGCCAGAAATGGCCATTCTGGTCTCCCCTTGTCTTTGTCGGTTCCATTCCATACATATATATATATATATATATATATATATATATACATATATATATATATATATATATATCCAGGAATGGCAGTTAGTTGTTAATTTTGGCCTCCATTGGGAATTGGATGTCCGGGAAGACGGAAATCAGGACGCTATGGAATTCTTCGATCATTTCTCGCTTGATGATGACGAAGGTATCGTCGACGTATCGAGTCCAAAACGTCGGCCTGTAGTTTTCGAAAACCAGAGTCTCAAGCTTTTGGAGAACTGCCTCAGCGATGAAGCCCGAGAGCGGCGATCCCATTGGCGTCCCTCTGATCTGCTCGTACATGGTCCCCTCGAAGGTGAAGTACGTCTTAAGACAGAATTTTGAGAGTTAGACAAGATGTCCCCGCTTCACCGACTCGCCTGCGTCATCGTACTGCTTCTCAAGCAATTCGCTTACCGTTTTGACTGCTAAATCCTGCGGGATTGAAGTGAAGAGAGAGGTGACATCAAATGACACCATGACCTCGTCTGCGGTGAGTCTGCGGCACATAAACCACGCACAATTATTACCAGAGTGGAGCAGGATGCTGTCAAGAGACAGTGAGCTGACACGAGTATTGTGATACTACCAGCGGACAAAGGACGTTCTACAGTCGTCTTGGATAAGACCGACTATATTCAGAAGGCCAACAACCTGCTGGAAGACCGACAGGCATATCTTCGCTGCGATGGTGAACCGATGAAGAAGCTGATGATGCAGCTAGACAAAACGCTTGCCGATATGCAGACAAACAAAGTAATAAGTAAGTCGGTAAGACTGGCTCGTTGTTTTGTCGGTTGTGATCGGGAATATGATGATAGTGTGGGGCTCACCGATCTGCTTAAGGAACATGCATGTTCCGTTGTGCCCTTGAGCTCAGACTAGAGCCCTCGCAGGCGGTCGCATAGCGACGTGTAGCATATGATGGAATGGAACCGACAAAGACAAGGGAGACCGGAATGGCCATTTCTGGCTTATTAGCCGTCATCAGCCAGTCATACCCAATCCCAAGTGTGGCACACCTGGGATTCGAACCCGCGACCTTTGGTATTTGAGTCGAACGCTCTACCATTTGAGCCACGGGCTCGTTGTTTTTGTCGGTTGTGATCGGGAATATGATGATAGTGTGGGGCTCACCGATCTGCTTAAGGAACATGCATGTTCCGTTGTGCCCTGGAGCTCAGACTAGAGCCCTCGCAGGCGGTCGCATAGCGACGTGTAGCATATGATGAAATGGAACCGACAAAGTCAAAGGATACCGAAATGGCCATTTCTGGCTTATTAGCCATCATCAGCCAGTCATACCCAATCCCAAGTGTGGCACACCTGGGATACGAACCCGCGACATTTGATATTTGAGTCGAACGCTCTACCATTGAGCCACGGGCTTGTAGTTTTGTCGGTTATGATCGGGAATATAATGATAGTGTGGGGCTCACCGATCTGCTTAAGGAACATGCATGTTCCGTTGTGCCCTGGAGCTCAGACTAGAGCCCTCGCAGGCGGTCGCACAGCGACGTGTAGCATATGATGGAATGGAACCGACAAAGACAAGGGAGACCGGAATGGCCATTTCTGGCTTATTAGCCGTCATCAGCCAGTCATACGCAATCCCAAGTGTGGCACACCTGGGATTCGAACCCGCGACCTTTGGTATTTGAGTCGAACGCTCTACCATTGAGCCACGGACTCGTTGTTTTGTCGGTTGTGATCGGGAATATGATGATAGTGTGGGGCTCACCGATCTGCTTAAGGAACATGCATGTTCCGTTGTGCCCTGGAGCTCAGACTAGAGCCCTCGCAGACGGTCGCATAGTGACGTGTAGCATATGATGAAATGGAACCGACAAAGACAAGAGAGACCGGAATGGCCATTTCTGGCTTATTAGCCGTCATCAGCCAGTCATACCCAATCCCAATTGTGGCACACCTGGGATTTGAACCCGTGACGTTTGGTATTTGAGTCGAACGCTCTACCATTGAGCCACGGGCTCGTTGTTTTGTCGGTTGTGATCGGGAATATGATGATAGTGTGGGGCTCACCGATCTGCTATAGGAACATGCATGTTCCGTTGTGCCTGGAGCTCAGACTAGAGCCCTCGCAGGCGGTCGCATAGCGACGTGTAGCATATGATGGAATGGAACCGACAAAGACAAGGGAGACCGGAATGGCAATTTCTGGCTTATTAGCCGTCATCAGCAAGTCATACCCAATCCCAAGTGTGGCACACCTGGGATTTGAACCCGCGACCTTTGGTATTTGAGTCGAACGCTCTACCATTGAGCCTCCGGCTCGTTGTTTTGTCGGTTGTGATCGGGAATATCAGACACTGTCCGAGCCGGTCAGTTGCCTGATGTGGGAGTGGGCGCATTGGCTGTTGGATCCGCGTAACCGTCTTCGGGCGCCACACGGTAGTTCGACCGTCGATTTCGACGATGTCCACCGTATGCTCCACACCAGGTGGTGCAGGGACGGTGACTTGCGCATGAATTAGTTTTAAGTGATAGTAGCCTTGCGCTGCAGCTACCGCACTCTCTCCTCCTCCCCCACCTGAGCCCGGTGTCAAGACAGAGTCAAGAAGACCGGATATGGGAGAGGGTGCAGGTGGCTGGCGCAGCCGGAGCCGCCCCGGGCGTGCCACCACACCTCGCTCGGATCCCACGGAGTGGGAGTGCCATAAAGGCCACATTAAGAAGGAGCCATTGCAACCTGAGTCTCAGTCCGCCAGTCAGCCACTCCACACAAAACACACATTGGGCTGACCACGCAATTCGAGTTATCCCGTCAGTTGGCAACCTTCCAAGCCACGGCTTTTAGCGCACCGTGATAGTTTCAAGCGCGTCAGATTGTTTATAGTGAGGAAAATACGCTGAGCTCTCGACCTCACTCTATCCCAATTCCCCACAATCAGACCACTGTCCGAGCCGGTCAGTTGTCTGATGCGGAAGCGGGCGCAGCTGCTGGTGACCTCGTCTACGTGTACTACGTACACGAACTGGCCCCCCAAACACAAGCACCAGGATTTCACACAACAGAGGAACGTCGATTTCGAGGAGGTCCACCGTATGCTCCACACCAGGGGGTGCAGGGACAGTGACTTGCGCGTGAATTAGTTTTAAGTGATAGTAGCCTGGCGCTGCAGCTACCGCACTCTCTCCTCCTCCCCCACCTGAGTCCGTTGTCAGGACAGAGTCAAGAAGATCGGAGATGGGAGAGGGTGCAGGTGGCTGGCGCGGCCGGAGCCGCCTCTCGGTGTGCCACCACACCTGGCTCGGATCCCACGGAGTGGGAGTGACATAAAGGCCACATTAAGAAGGAGCCATTGCAACCTGACTCTCAGTCCACCAGTCAGCCATTCCGCACAACACACATTGGACTAACTGCGAGGTCTGAGTGTAATTGTCAGTTGGCAACCTTCCAACCGCGGCGGTTAACGTTACCGCTCACTCTTCTCCTCCCCCACCTGAGCCCGGTCTCACGACACAGGCAAGAAGACCGGAGATGAAAGGTCGCAGGTGGCTGGCGCGGCCGGAGCCGCCACTGGGCGTACCACCACGCCTGGCTCGGATCCCTTAGAGTGGGAGTGCCATAAAGACCACATTAAGAAGGAGCCATTGCAGCCTGACTCTCAGTCCGCCAGTCAGCCACTCCACACAAAACACACATTGGGCTGACCACGCGGTCCGAGTTATCCCGTCAGTTGGCAACCTTCCAAGCAACGGCTTTTAGCGCACCGTCTTCGCGCGCCACAGCACGACGTGGACCCCATAACGCACACACCAGGATTCACTCACTCAGGGGATATGGAGCAGCAATCGCCGTCTGACTCCCAGTCCACTGGTCAGCCACTCGACACACACAGCACATACACTGAGCCGACGGCGTGGTCTGGTGGTAGCGTCAGATTGGTACACTTCCCAGCCACGGTTTCTAGGAAACCGTGATATACCCTGGTAAATGGTGATTGTGAGGGTGTTGTCGATGCATTGGTGTAGTTAGTGTGCGCTGATGTAGCTTAGCCTCCGGTGGTTTACCGGAGGTGGTCGTGGAGGCGCATGTGTCCTAAGAGGCCCACGCGGTGTGTAAATGTGCGGGAGCAGTGAGGGCAGTGAAGGCGGGCGCGTCGACTGTATTTCGGAGCCCCAGGCACTGGTTCACCCGCCTCCGTGCGATGGATTCGCAGGTGACCGACCAGGCCGATGCGTGAGTTGAAGTTGCGGGCGCAGTGTGGGCAGGAGAAATCGGTAGAGGCTGGGGGGGATGTCATTCATGGTAGTGGGGATGGCAGGAGCGCTAAGAATGGCAGGAGCGGAGGGTGTGCATGGTGTATCGGTGTTGTCGGCATTGTGGTGAATTCCGCTGTCATGGATGCGCATGTGACCGAATAGGCCCATTCGATGAGTGAATGCGCGAGGACAGTGAGGGCAGTGGAGGCGACGATCTCTGCTGTGTGATGGTGCTCCAGGCACTGGCTCACCGGTCTCTGTACGATGTATTTGCAAGTGACCGACCAGGCCGATGCGTGAGGTGAATGTGCGGTCGCATTGAGTACAGCTTAGGAGAGAATCCCCATCGCTGCTGGTGGTTGTGGTGGTGGTAGTGAAGGCGAAGGCGGTGGTGGTTGCGGTGGTGGGGGTAACAGGCGATGAGTAGATGGATGTGGTCTCTATGATGGTAGGAGTAATGGAATTGATCCCAGGAGTTAGGGTGGGGAAGTCAGAAGGAGGGTTGGCAGAATTTGACGTAGAAATTGGGATTGTCGGATTGTTGGTGCATTGCGTCCGAAGATGTCTAATCAGGCCGATTCGTGCGCGGAAGATGCGTTGACAGCGCGGGCAGGTTGGCAGGGCCTGGGCATTGGTGGTGTTGGTCCGGGGCGCTTGTGGCTTTCGTGCCGCTCTTTTGGCCTTGGCGGCGGCGATCCGGTTTGCCTCATTGATTGCTGAACTAGTCTTCACTGATCTTCTCCATGCCGGTCTATCCTGGGCGACGTCCTCCTAGGTCGCCGAGTTGATTTGCAGTTGCTTCAGCGATTTCTTCAAAGTGTCCTTGTAGCGTCGTTTTTGACCTCTCTGCCGGCGAAAACCCGTAGCGACATCACCATAGAAAAGTCGTTTGGGTAGTCGCTCGTCGTCCATTCTTACCAGGTGGCCGCTCCATCGCAGTTGCACTTGCCTCAGCATGGCATGGATGCTGAGGATTCCGGTCAGCTCCAGGACTTCCGTGTCCGGGATCCTGTCTTGCCATGTCAGCTTCAGCATTCTACGGAGGCAGCTGAGATGAAAGTGATTCAGCTTCCTGGCTTGGTTCGAGTAGACGGTCTAGGTTTCCGCTCCGTAAAGGAGTGTCGTCAAGACGACGGCCTTGTACATCTTCAGTTTGGTGTTCAGGTGAATACCGTGGCGATTCCACACGGAGGCCTGCAGCCGGCCGAAGGCCTGACTAGCTTTGCAGATCCGTTGGGCAACCTCGTCATCGATTCTCATGTTGCGCGACATCGTGCTTCCTAGATAAGCGAAGGTTTCCAAGTTTTTGAGTTGAGCACCGTTGACATTGATTCGAGGAGCATTGTATTCCGCGCTGGGTTGCGGCTGGTGCATGACAACCGTTTTGGCTGTACTGATTGTTAATCCAAAATCGGCGCAGCCTTCGGCGAAGAGGTCCATGCTCCTTTGCATGTCCTCCTCCGTCACGGTGTTAAGGGCGCAGTCGTCCACGAAGAGCAAGTCATGGACTGTAGTCGTAGACACGCGCGTTGAGAAGGTGTCCGTCAGTTCTGTAGGCGATGCGGATACCAGGATGCTCATCACGGTAGGCGTCCATCAGCATAGCCGAGAACATGAAACTGAAGAGGGTGGGGGCCAGTACGCAGCCCTGCTTCACTCCGTTGGTCACTGCGAATGCTTCGGATACCGTCCCGTTGTCAGTGACGCGCGCCGTCATCCCGTCATGAAGCTGACGCACCATGTGCGTGAACCGCTCAGGACAGCCGAATTTCTGCATGACTTTCCACAGTCCGTCACGATTCACCGTGTCAAAGGCTTTCGTTAGATCCACGAAGGTAGTGTATAGGTGAGTTCGCATCTCCTGACACTTCTCTTGTAGCTGGCGGGTGGCAAAGATCATATCGGTTGTTCCGCTGTGTCGGCGGAAGCCACATTGGCTTTCTGGGAGCAGGCCCTGCTCTATGTGACCGTTAAGACGATTGAGAATGATACGGGCGAAGATCTTCCCGGCGATGTTGAGCAACGAGATGCCTCTGTGATTATCACAGAGTTGCCGGTTCCCCTTCCGTTTGTAGAGATGGACGATGATCGCGTCTTTGAAACCCTGAGGAACTTGTCCTTGGCGCCACATCTCCTGGAAGAGTGTTGTGAGTTCTGCCATCAGCCGGGGCCCACCGTGCTTGTAGACTTCCGGTGGGATTGCGTCGGATCCCGGTGCTTTACCGCTGGAAATCTACTGCACGGCCCGGATGGTTTCTGGTAGGGAAGGAGGCAGCTCCAGGTCATTGTTCGTGTCCACTTGAGGGAGCCGGTCAATGGCAGCATCGGAGATGGCTGATGAGCAATTAAGGACATTTCTGAAGTGCTCGGCCCAGTGCTTCAGAATTTGCGATTTCTCTGTCAGCAGTGTTGTTCCGTAAGAGCTGAGCAGCGGTGCGGTCCCCTTGATACACGGGCCATAGATGGCCTTGATGGCTTTGAAGAGGTTTTTCATTTCATTGCGGTCCGCATACCCCTGGATTTCTTCAGCCTTTTGGATCATCCAGGCATCCTGCATCTCCCGCAGCCGTTGTTGTACAAGGCGCCGGCATCTGAGGAAGGCTTCTTCGATGGCGTCTGTCCGAAGGTCCATGTAGGCTTTGTGTAGTCTATTCTTCTCCGCAGTAAGTTGCTGATGTCGGCGTCATTGTCGTCAAACCAGTCCTGGTGTCGACGGTGTGCGCGTCCGAGTACATCGAGGGCGGTGGACTGGATGACATTTCGCAGTTGACCCCATCGTGTCTCCACGGTAGCGTTATCATCTGGAGCATGCAGGTCCTCCAGTTTCTCGGTTATTTGGTTGCTGAAATCAAAACAGTGAGCAGGAAAATTTAATAAAAGAGTATTTAACTTACATGGCGGCCTCTTACCTTGAGGGCCTTCGTCGGGGGTTGCAGTCGGAGCCTCATCTGAGAGATGACGAGGCGGTGATCTGTCCAACCATCGGCATCGCGGATCGCCTTGGTTACCAGCACGTCCTGTCGATCTCGCCTTCGTACGAGAACATAGTCCAGCAGATGCCAGCGCCGCGACCGAGGGTGCATCCACGTGGCCTTCTCCCGCGTCGGAAGGCGGAAGAAGGTGTTGGACAGCAGGAGACGGTGTTCCGCACGTGCGCAGAAGAAGGAGGCCGTTATCGTTGCAGCTACCGAGACCGTGGGGACCCAACACTCCCTGCCAGGCAGCGTGGTCCGTCCCGACGCGGGCATTGAAGTCACCAAGGACAATTAACTTGTCCTCTTTCGGCACAGTCACCAGCCAGGCGTGCAGATCCTCGTAGAATTTGTCCTTCGCCGCATCAGAGCTCGTTATTGGGAGAGCGTAGGTGCTGATGATGGTGGCGAACTGGTCTCCCCGAAGAGGCAGGCGGAGGCTCATCAGGCGATCATTGATACCCTGCGGCAGACAGGGCAGACGTCCAACAATGTCGTTACGGACGGCAAAGGCAACACCAGCGTCGCGTCGCTCTGCCTTTTGCCGGCCGCTCCAGAAGAATGTGTAGGCGGCCCCCACCTCCTCCAGCTGACCCTGCTCAGAGAATCGGGTCTCGCTGAGAGCAGCAATGTCCACCTTGTAGCGCGCCAGTTCCCGAGCGACTAGCGCCGTCCTCCGTTCCGGCCGGTTGCTCCTAGGATTGTCTAAAAGGGAGCGAACATTCCAGGCTGCTAGTGTGAGTGGACTCACCCGAGCAGCCTGGAGAGTATGGCGAGGGGGATGGGGACGGGGGGTATTGTTGTTTATTTGGAGTTTTACGACCGCGTAGTTTGCGATTTTCGAGCCGCGGTTGGCTGCAGAAGACGTGAGACCCAGCATTTTTTAGGGGCACATTTTTCTAGCCCCTTCCTCCGCGAGGGAGGCAAGCAGTGCTATCCCTAAATAGGGGCTGCTCGGACATCCCAGACGGCTGCCGAACTCCACTATGGGATACGGTTTTTGTTTTTAGTGGGAGAACGACCCGAGTTAGTCTGGGCCGCCTACGGGGTTGCTGTCGCCCCCCACCGTAGTACTTTTTTGAGAGGGGGGAGGTGGGAAGTTCGGGAGTCAGACATACCGGGTGTGGAGGCACACACAACACCGGAGACCTTCACCTGGTTTAGCCCGCCGGTCGTGACGGTTGCCCAGGGTGTGGCCGCTGGGAAAAACCCAACTTCGAGGAGCCACAGGTGAGAGTTGGGTACCAGTTAGAGGCGGCCACAGGAGCATTTACCACCTGTACGAGACAAATGGAGCGACCAAATGCAAGCTGTGTAGTGCTGCCCCTAACTAGTACCCCTACACCCCACATAGCATCTACTTACACTGTTATAATGGTACTCGTAGTTTTTCTTTTTAGTCCCTCTTCGTCATGACTACCTGCAGGTGCTAACTTCCGCAACTTATTGAAAAACTCGTGCGACAACTTTCTTTCCATCTGATATTTCACAGGATTTGCTCCGCACAATGCCAAACAATGTCTGCTTCTGTTCGGCTACCTCCGTTGGCGTGCCTCGGCTGAAACGCTTGCTTCTTGCCGTCGCTTGGCTCTACACTGACGTCGGCTACTGTCAGGGCCTAGGTGTGGTGAGTCCTTATTTTCCTTGTCTTAACTATGGCCTAGCATAGTTAACATCAAAATATGTGCATTCGATATAAACTAGGAGCAAACCCGTCCGACCGTTCGACCGTCCAAAGCTACGTCTTCCGCCACCGTTACGACTAATTCGCCCCGCCACCAGTAACTTTTGTGTAAACTAGTTTGGAGTGATGATGAATTGCGCAGCGTCTACCGAACTTTCTCTTTGCTTAGTTATCTTACCTTGATAACAGGACGACTAGATGTAGAATCGTTGACTGCCAAAGCCAAACAGCCCATCTCCGCTTATCACACGACCTGGTTCCCACTACGTTTGCCAGAATACTGTAAGATCTGTTCGGATTTCACAATAGTCCCGTAATGACCACACTCAGTAGGAGTAATTACAGCCTAACTTTTAGTTCTTCTGTCACTTCGAAGTACCCCCATGGAGACTAAGCAATCTCATTAGTCGGAAACCTTCCAAGCCACGTCTCTTAGCCCATCATGTTAGCTTCAAAGCTGTCAGATTTCCTATAGTGCGAAGGTGCCGACTTGCCATGAGAATAGATTCCCCTGGTTCGGCCTCATTCTCTCTTCCCTCCCAAGCAGCAGTCGAATATCCGAGCCTGACAATCATCTCGTTATTGGTTGCGACGCAGTGAATGACAGGACTGTACAGACCATCTACGTGTGCCACTCACAAATTGATTGCTTCACTCACCAGGATGGTAGAAGTGCCCTCACCAATGATGCTTTTAGTCGCTGTAGTGGTTGTGTATTGTGAAATGAGAGGCGGGTTGACGGTGTTGCTATTACACTGGGTCCGCAGATGTCTAAGGGGTTTGATCGGTGCGTGGAATATCCGCTGACAGTGTAGACACGATAACAGGGGTAAGGTACTGACTTCATTGGTTCGCAGCGCTTGCGTTTTGCGGCCTTTGCAGCAGTTATTCGTATGACTTAGAAGGTGTATGATGCAGTCTTTACGACATTACATAATGCCCGTCAATCTTAAGGGAACTCCTCGCAGGTGTCCGGGTTGATTTGCAGTTGCTGGAGGGAATTTTTCAACGTATCGTTGCATCGATTCTTTTGCAGCTTTGTTGGCAGCACGTGGGGCAATGTCGCCCTAGAATAGTTGCTTGGGCAGGCGATAGTCATCCGTCCTCACGATATGGCCGCTCCAAGACGGTTATGTCTGCCTCATCTTGGCGCAGATACTGAGGACACTCATCCTTTAGGGTTTTCAGTGTTGGAGATACTTTTTTCCCCTTCACCCTCAGTATTTTCCAGAAGCGACTGAGGTTACAATGTTTGAGTCCTCATGTTTGGCTTTCACTAACAGTTAACGTCTCCTCCCCGTTCATGATCGTTGTCCGGACGGCAGTTCTATACATTTTCGCTCCGGACCCAGGTAGGGGAGTGAAACAGGGAGTCAGCCAGATGCATCGCAAGTCTGCTGTCTTTATAATCCAGCGTAAGTCGCCGTCCCTGCACCGCCCTGCTGTGGACCATACGACGGACCCCGTTGGACTACGACGGTAGGACTAATACATTTTTGGTGCTATGTTGAGTAGGATGCTGCGAGGGTTTTAGATGAAGTCCTGTAGCCAGGGGAAGACTTGCCAGAACGTGAAGATCAGACTTACTCGTCGCTGCTGGTGTTTTTTAGCATTTTACTCCTATGGTACACAAATCTATTTGTAGTGTGATTTGTGTTACACAAACATTGGCATGAGGTTTCGTGTAGTCGGCATTTAGCGCCGGTTAGTGGCTGACCACCACTTTTTCCGTGGTGTTTTCCAGTCCGACGTTAGAGCAGGTGGAGTCGAAGAAATCCACTTTCCGTTGCACGCCTTACTAAATTGTAGTGTTTAGCGCGCAGTCAGGCGCAAACTATAGATAGTTGACGTTGGATATGATGCGTTCAGAGGTGCTTGCGAGCGATTTCTTTTGAGTAGTTTCCCTTCGGAAATATATGGCTTTTTGTTGTTTACAAATTAACATTACATTGTTTAGAAATGCTAATTTTATTAGAATGGGTACGGATAACGAAAGTGTGAAAAATTGACCTAGTTGATTAAACCGAAGTTGTAAGTGTATAGAAAACCTGCCCATAGAATAAAAAGAGTGAATAAAGCAGAAAAAGCCGAATTATTTTTGAAAATAGTCTTTTTCAGTGTTTTGCACATACATATTTCTCTAGATTAAGCGCTACGTAAAGTTTGGCCGTCATCAAGCAGCCTACCATGAAATTGTATATTCCAACAACGTTTCACAAGAATTGGTGGTTTTTCTTCCGTTTGTACATTGTCTTAGATGCAAGCAGATTTTTGCTTCATTGCGCCGATAGGGACGTCAAAGGAATATAATATTTCATAAGCTTACATGTTCACAGGTCGGTCGATGAATAATAAATATAAATAGAATCGTCAGGTGCAATCTTAAACATACCATTTGGTGTATATAAACTTGACTATTCTATTGTTAAATTTCTATATAAATATTTCGGGTTTTCTATTACGATGAGTTGCAAATAGTCTTTGAAAATGAGGTGAATTCCTTACAATTTTCAGTGTCTTCAGTCGACTGCCCATAAACGTACATTCTGTTCGATGTGTTTGGTAAAACCCTCAAAATAACATATTTCTTAAAAGCATTTACCGAAGCAGGGACTTTTTGGGCATTCTTTCTAATGAAGACGGCCGTCTGGGTCATATTTTTAGACTCAGATAAACATGAAAACTCGCTGCCATGAAAAATGAACGTCCACAACAAAAGCTGGGAAAATACATGCCTATAATTAGTTAAAAAATGTCCTACAATAAGTTACCTTTGTAAAAAAGCTTTAATTAGATGTTTCGCTGTCGAATGTCAGCGTAATTAACGTTTTTTCAAAGGGAAGTCAAGAAAAAACTGTGATCGTTTGACCAAATTTTCGACTTCACTGAAAAGTAGGGATAAAATGGCTGTTGAAAATTAAAGAACTCTCTTTTCTCTTTCTCTTGGAGCTTTTTCGATTTCTTTACTTACTTCTCAGTCTAGTTATAAGCTTTCAAACACAAGAGAGTGGCCGAAAATATACTCAGATTTTGCGATAAAATGGGAATTTTCTGCCCCTTCCGTTTCCTTATTCAAGTATAGTCAACTGCAGACCGAAATTGTCTTTTCAGGGTTCGATTACGCTGTGACTGCGAAAAGTTGCGGTGTATTATCGCCCCTTGTATATATGCGCGTTTAACGTCCTAACTATCGGTGTGGTAAACAAAATACATTCACAAAAGTTTATTACAGTGTTTTTTGGAACAAAACGTCATAACTTTGCAAAACTTGATTTTTTAAACTAAATATGTCATCATTTTATCGAAAACAATGTAAGCTCTCAAACTTGCATTCACCTGATTTTCGTTAAAACAAAACAAAATTTTCCGTTCTCCGAAAGGATATACTCCAAATTTTTCCGGCTTATATTAATGTTCATTCATAGTACTGCGCATAAAAGCAAACTGTTTTGACCTGTAGCTTGAAATAACGTAGGAAAATTCCTGGATAGCGAGAAACGTCGGATTTCGCCCCATTTAGCCCCGTTTACCCATGAATAAACTGATCTGAAGTGATCTCTTTATTATTAAACAGCTTTTGTTCATCAATTTAATGCAACAAACATAACTAACCTTTAAATGCCTGCCCTGCTACTACCTCAAATTCTGATATAGACATTTCATGAGTTAGGCAATCTACTATATTACAAAATTGACTGCTGTTTGGAAGGAGATTTCCTTTGGTGATGAACGCAAACCGACCGTTTACCTAACCCAATCGTCCCACTCTGCCGTGGGGCTCATTCTCGAGCCATGCTAGTAGCCGTATAGCAGCTGATAGTATTATTATTATTATTAGTAGTAGTAGTATAAGTAGTAGTAGTAGTAATAGTAGCAGTAGTAATAGTAGTATTAGTAGTATTAGTAGTAGTAATAATAGTAGTAGATGTAATAGTAGTAGTATTAGTCGTAATAGTAGTAGCAGTAGTAGTGGTAGTAGTATTAGTAATAGTATTAGTAATAGTAATAGTAGTATTAGTAGTAATAGTAGTAGCAGTAGTAGTGGTAGTAGTAGTGCAATAGCATAAGCTAGTAACAGCAGTAGTAGTCAGTATCTGTTAGCAGTAGTGAGTAGCAATAGCAGTAGTAGTAGTATTAGTAGTAGTGAGTAGTATTAGTAGTAGCAATGGTAGTAGTCATTAGTCAGTAATAGTAGTAGCAGTAGTAGTGGTAGTAGTAGTAGTATCAGTAAGTAGTAACAGTACAGTAGTAGTAGTAGTAGTAGGTATAAGTAGTAACAGTATTATTAGTAGTAGTAGTAATAGCAGTAGTAGTATTAGTAGTAATAGTAGTAGCAGTAGTAGTGGTAGTAGTAGTAGTAATAGTATAAGTAGTAACAGTAGTAGTAGTAGTAGTAGTAGTAGTATTAGTAGTGGTAGTAGTAGTAGTAGTAGTAGTAGTAGTAGTAAGTAGTAGTAGTAGTAGTAGTATTAGTAGTAGTAGTAGTGTAGTAGTAGTAGTAGTAGTAGTAGTAGTAGTAGTAGTAGTAGTAGTAGTAGTAGTAGTAGTAGATCATCACCTCGTCATCTCCCAGATGAGGCTCTGACTGCAACCCTGAAGAAGGCCCCAAGGCAAGAGGTCGCCAGGTAAGTTAAATACTCTTTTGTTAAATTTGCCTGCTCACTGTTTTGATTTCAACAACCAAATAACCGAGAATATGGAGGACATGCATGCTCCAGATGATAACGCTACCGTGGAGACACGATGGGGTCAACTGCGAAATGTCATCCAGTCCACCGCCCTCGATGTCCTCGGACGCGCACGCCGTCGACACCAGGACTGGTTTGACGAGAATGACGCCGACATCAGCAACTTGCTCGCGGAGATGAATGGACTACACAAAGCCTACATGGACCTTCGGACTGACGCCACCAGAGCAGCCTTCCTCAGATGCCGCCGCCTTGTGAAGCAACGGCTGCGGGAGATGTAGGATGCGTGGATGATCCGAAAGGCTGAGGAAATCCAGGGGTATGCGGACCGCAATGAAATGAATAACTTTTTCAAAGCCATCAAGGCCATCTACGGCCCGTGTATCAAGTGGACCGCACCACTGCTCAGCTCTGACGGCACTACACTGCTGATAGAGAAATCATAAATTCTGAAGCGCTGGGCTGAGCACTTCAGAAGTGTCCTTAATTGCTCATCAGCCATCTCCGATGCTGCCATTGACCGGCTCCCTCAAGTGGACACGAACAATGACCTGGATCTGCCGCCTTCCCTACCAGAAACCATCAGGGCCGTGCAGCAGATTTCCAGCGGTAAAGCACCGGGATCCGACGCAATCCCACCGGAAGTCTACAAGCACGGTGGGCCCCGGCTGATGGCAGAACTCACAACACTCTTCCAGGAGATGTGGCGCCAAGGACAAGTTCCTCAGGATTTCAAAGACGCGACCATCGTCCATCTCTACAAACGGAAGGGAACTGGCAACTCTGTGATAATCACAGAGGCATCTCGTTGCTCAACATCGCCGGGAAGATCTTCGCCCGTATCCTTCTCAATCGTCTTAACGGTCACATAGAGCAGGGCCTGCTCCCAGAAAGCCAATGTGGCTTTCCGCCGACACAGCGGAACAACCGATATGATCTTTGCCACCCGCCAGCTACAAGAGAAGTGTCAGGAGATGCGAACTCACCTATACACTACCTTCGTGGATCTAACGAAAGCCTTTGACACGGTGAATCGCGACGGACTGTGGAAAGTCATGCAGAAATTCGGCTGTCCTGAGCGGTTCACGCACATGGTGCGTCAGCTTCATGACGGGATGACGGCGCGCGTCACTGACAACGGGACGGTATCCGAAGCATTCGCAGTGACCAACGGAGTGAAGCAGGGCTGCGTACTGGCCCCACCCTCTTCAGTCTCATGTTCTCGGCTATGCTGATGGACGCCTACCGTGATGAGCAGCCTGGTATCCGCATCGCCTACAGAACTGACGGACACCTTCTCAACATTCGGCGTATGCAGGCTTCAATGCATGTGTCTACGACTACAGTCCATGACTTGCTCTTCGCGGACGACTGCGCCCGTAACACTGTGACGGAGGAGGACATGCAAAGGAGTATGGACCTCTTCACCGCAGGCTGCGCCGATTTTGGATTAACAATCAGTACAGCCAAAACGGTTGTCATGCGCCAGCCGCCACCCAGCGCGGAATACAATGTTCCCCAAATCAATGTCAACGGTGCTCAACTCAAAAACGTGGAAACCTTCGCTTATCTAGGAAGCACGATGTCGCGCAACACGAAAATCGATGACGAGTTTGCCCAACGGATCTCCAAAGCCAGTCAGGCCTTCGGCCGGTTGCAGGCCTCCGTGTGGAATTGCCACGGTATTCACCTGAGCACGAAACTGAAGATGTATAAGGTCGTCTTCTTGACGACACTCCTTTACGGAGCGGAGACCTGGACCGTCTACTCTAACCAAGCTAGGAAGCTGAATCCGTTCCATCTCAGCTGCCTCCGCAGAATACTGAAGCTGAGATGGCAAGACAGGATCCCGGACACGGAAGTTCTGGAGCGGACCGGAATCCTCAGCATTCACGCCATGCTGAGGCAAGTACAACTGCGATGGAGCGGCCACCTGGTGAGAATGGACGACGAGCGACTTCCCTAACGACTTTTCTACGGAGATGTCGCTATGGGTGCTCGCCGACAGGGAGGTCTAAAACGACGCTACAAGGACACTTTGAAGAAATCACTGAAGCAACTGCAAATCAACCCGTCGACCTGGAAGGACGTCGCCCAGGATAGACTGGCATGGAGAAGACCCGTTAAGACTGGTTCAGCAATCTTTGAGGCCAACCGGATCGCCGCCGCCAAGGCCAAAAGGGCGGCACGAAAGTCACCAGCGCCCCGGACCAACACCGTCGATGCCCAGGCCCTGTCAACATGCCCGCACTGTCAACGCATCTTCCGCGCGCGTATCGGCCTGGTTGGACATCTTCGGAGACAATGCACCAACAATCCGACAATTCCAATTTCTACGTCAAATTCTGCCAGCCCTCCTTCAGACTCCCCCACCCTCACTCCTGGCATCAATTCAATTACTCCCACCATCATAGAGACCACATCCCAATACACATCGCCTGTTACCCCCACCGCCGCAGCCACCACCGCCTTCGCTACCACCACCATCATCAATGGGTAATGTCTTCTAAGTTGTCCTCAATGCGACCGCACATTCACCTCACGCATCGGCCTGGTCGGTCACTTGCGAATTCATCGCACGGAGACTGGTGAACCAGTGCCCGGCGCACCAACACACACAGCAGAGATCGCCGTCTCCACTGTACTCACTGTCCTCGCGCATTCACTCATCGCATGGGCGTATTCGGTCACATGCGCATCCATGAAAGCGGAATTCACCTCAATGCCGACAACACTGATACATCATGCACACCCTCTGCTCCTGCCATTCTTACCGCCACTGCCACCCCCACTACCGTCAATGACATCCCCCCAGCCTCTTCCGATATCTCCTGCCCACAATGCGCCCGCAACTTCAACTCACGCATCGGCCTGGTCGGTCACCTGCGAATCCATCGCACGGGGGCTGGTAAACCAGTGCCTGGGGCCCCGACATACAGTCAACGCGCCCGCCTCCACTGCCCTCACTACTCCCGCACATTTACACACCGCATGGGCCTATTAGGACACATGCGCCTCCACCACAACCTGCGGTAAACCACCGGAGGCTAAGCCACATCAGCGCACACCATCTACACTAATCTATAGACAACACCCTTACAATCCTCATATTGACCTAATAAAATCACGGTTTCCTAGAAATGGTGGCTTGAAAGGCTGTCAATTTGACGCTTACATCAGACCATGTCGTCGGCCCGGTGTATGTGTTGTTTGTGTCGAGTGGCTGACCAGTGGACTGGGAGTCAGACGGTGATGGCTTCTCCATATCCCCTGAGTTAGTGAATCCTGGTGTGTGCGTTATGGGGGCCAGGTCGTGCTGTGGCGCGCCAAGACGGGTACGCCGCCCCTTTGGCCAATGCGCCCACTCACACAGCAGACAACTGACTGTCTCGGATGGTGGTCTGCTTTGGGGGTTGGGGAGAGAGTGAAGTCAACAACTCATCGCATTTTCCTCACTATAAACAATCTGACGCGCTTAAAACTATCATGGTGCGCTCAAAGCCGTGGCTTGGAAGGTTGCCAACTGACGGGATAACTCGGACCGCGTGGTCAGCCCAATGTGTGTTTTGTGTGGAGTGGCTGACTGGCGAACTGAGAGTCTGGCTGCAATGGCTCCTTCTTAATGTGGCCTTTATGGCACTCCCACTCCGTGGGATCCGAGCCAGGTGTGGTGGCACGTCGAGGGACGGCTTCGGCCGCGCCAGCCACCTGCGCCATCTCTCATCTCCGGTCTTCTTGACTCTTCTTGACACCGGGCTCAGGTGGGGGAGGAGGAGAGTGTGCGGTAGCTGCAGCGCAAGGCTACTATCACTTAAAACTAAACCACGCGCAAGTCACCGTCTCTGCACCACCCTTCCGTGGAGCATATGGTGGACCTCGTCGAAATCGACGGTCAAACTGTCATCAATGGAGGCCGAATAACAATCCGACAAAGACATGGTATACTTAAATATCAATTTCCGGCTAATTAGCCCTCATCAGCCGGCCGCTATGAGGCTGCTGGCGGGGCTCGAGAATGATCCCCAAAGAGAGAGCGGGAAGTGTGAGTTTCGTTTACGATCGGTTAGCCTTCGTCAACAAGTGATCGTATTTTTCTATCTAAACTGGCATGACAACGAGCCCGTGGCTCAATGCTTAGAGCGTTGGGCTTGTGACCAACAGGTTGAGTGTTCGTGTCTCCGGTGGGGTACCACTTGGGGTTGGTTATGACTGGCTGATGACGGCTAATAACCCAAAAAAGCCATTACATTCTTCATTTTCTTTGTGGGCATTGTTATTCTACCTCTAATACTACTACTACTACTTCTACTACTACTACTACTACTACTACTACTACTACTACTACTACTACTACTACTACTACTACTACTACTACTACTACTTCTACTACTACTACTACTCACTACTACTTCTACTACTACTACTGCTACTACTACTACTACTACTACTACTTATACTACTATTAATACTTATACTACTATTATTACTATTAATACTACTACTACGACTAATAATATTATTAATACTACTACTATTACTATTAATACTACTACTAATACTACTTCTACTATTACTATTACTATTAATACTGCTACTAATATTACTACGACTAGAAAATTTCCTTTTTAGGCGATGCGTGAAAACAGAAATTTTCCCGCGAATAGGACCTCCCGTCAGCTAAAACCTTTGCTTGAAATAAACCCGCATGACTGTATTAGTAGGCTCCTTGAAGTAATTGTTTACGAAGTCATATTAAGTTCTCAATCTCGAGTGATGTTCATAGTTTTTATCCAAATTCTCACATATGAACTCTATCGTTCTACAATGTTTACCTGAACTCAACACTGCCTAGTTGTTTTATGATCACTGTCTTTGCTTCCTCCTTGGGCATTCTCCTTAATTGTGCTATATAGAATTCCCTTTTAATATGTATATTTTGGCATCTTATTTTCTAGCTAGAACATATTTTTTGGCCACGCATGGCATAGCTTTTTAAAGTGCGTCGTTTGCTCGTTTTGCAAGAAACATATTTAGCATATATTGACGCTCTTATTGTTTCTTGCAGTTGATTGTAGGATGAGTGCGCACGCTTCGAGAGATTTTTCTCATAATTACCGAAAATTCGAGCATTATTAAATTGATGTAACTTGGAATTTAAGCATGGTGTTTGGTGAGGATACTGCTAAAAAGGACAAACCGGAGGTTTTTGGTACAGCCTACGCCAAACCACTCTCCAGAATAAGAAGGAGAAGCGGCAGACCTCTTTCTGACCGTAGCAACCAGGGTTTTATTACGGTTATTGAAGCGTACCTCTGCCAAACAATTCGCAAGCTTGCAGAAAGACTTTGAGTATCCCTTATGATTTTTCCAACACATCCAAATCATTGTGAAGGTGAATGAGCTTGGCAAACAGATGCCTAATGAGCTAAATAGCAGACACAACATTGTTCATTGTGAAGCGTGTCCAATTCTGTTTTTTCGCAGCAAAACTAATTAATCCGTGAATTCTATCATAGCGTTAGATAAAAGGGGCATACTTTTCGACAACCATCGCCTTTTGGCACAATAACTTCGCATAAATAAAGCTCTCCAACATCTGAAATCCAAAATTACATTTCACTAAGTTTACTGCCACTGTTAGGTGGTGGTGTTCGGTAATATTTGTTCCAAGACTTATTGGTATAACAAAACCTCTCTGATGGGCTGCAGATGTCCAGTCCTTTTTACATACCAGTGTCTGACCCCCTGTTTCATGTGTTAACGCTCAGAAACTCAACCACCTGGACTGTGGAGCTCTGCCCACTCGCTATGCTCACAAAATTAGTGGCCTGTGGTCATTAATATTCTAATCACTTGAATCAATCTTTTCAAGAAAAAGCCTCTAATAATGAAACCTTAGTCGAAATGCCTCTGATGAATTTTTCGATTGCATAACTGGAAGTTCTCTCAAGTAGCATTAGATGCTCCTGTTTCCCCGGAAAAATGTTTTTAATCCCGCGATGTGTAGTCCGATCAGTATTAAGCTTTTGTAACAAAGTTGGGTTAATTCAAGTTTAACTGTTGAATCCGGCCATTCTATTTGCCGTAACTTAATAATGAAAAAAGCAGTCTTGATAAGGCTTCACCAGTCTTAGCTGCACACGCCTTTATTTCGAGACTAAACCGCCATGCATATTGTTATGCCTTGCCTTGTCTCTTCGCGCCTCGACACACGGTGGATATGCAGAATCTTCACCTCGGTTTGTCTTTCCGGTCACTGCCAAATAGTTCAGCACTAAAAGTGAGTCTTGATTCATAGGCGTAAATGATAGCTTTGTTGACTCAGGAGTCAAGCGTAAGTTGCCTGACAAGCATTCAAGCACCTCATGAATGCCTACTGGTAAATAGGGAGAAAAATGGGTAAGCAATATTAAAAAACACTATTATTAGCTAGAACATTCGTTTTTTGAAATCGAGCCCGATATATACAGAGAAAGCAGCACGACGACAGGCAAAATGTGTAATTGGGCAAGTTCGGGACGTCTAATTTCCCCGAGATGCTTGCACGGGTCTCTGTAATTTTAACCAAGCATACGGCCTGTCAGTGTGCTTGAACCTGGCTACATGAGGCCTGGTGAAAGTGTGTGGGGTGAGGGAGGCTTTTCACCTCGATTGGACCGAGATCAACACTGTTAGACGTGCGCACATCCGACCCTACAATGTTCGCCAGAATAGGTCTCAAAAGGCCGCTTGAGATGATGGTGCAGACCTGACATTGCCCAGTAGTAGGTGGGCCAGAACGATCAGATTGTCCTTCTTGCTATCACTGTATTTCGCAAGGCGAATAACTGGGCTTTGAGCGTATTCAAAGCCGCATCGTTATGATCAACCTAGGGATTACTTGCGATCAGTCGATAGATTGTCCATAATAATCCACCGCTTTCGTGTCCTATGCTGTTTTTATATTCTCATAACCCCCAGGATCTTGCTTAAGCAGCAAAAATTACTCTAGTTCCCGGTTGACTTGCTCTTCTGTCTGTCTGTGCCTTTAAAGATTGCAGCTAATCTGCTCCTCTTCATGGAGGAGGAAGCCGCCTTCTGGATGATGTGCTCTATAATTGAGGATATCTTACCGCCATCCTACTTCTCTGCGGACAGTTTGATCGGTGTGCAGGCTGATCAGCGCGTACTCGGTGAACTCATCTCCGTTTTTATGCCTCGTCTTAAAGGGGTCATTCAGGAACACGAAGTTGGTAGGCCAAGTGTTTTCGTCGTTTATGCTTATGATTAGGTGAGGGGAATCTTTATAGCATGTTTTGCATCGAAATCCATCAGATATCCGAATATATGTTGCCTTTCGCTCGGAAAGATTACTTCAGGAAAACTTCCACTAGGTTCTAAAATGAAGTATCGACTTAACTCCTTGAACTTTTCCGACTTTTGATAATAGTTCTGACTGCCCACTGCGATCTTTCGTACCTAACCACTCAATTCTTCCTGAAATTTTGCTCCAAACAATGGAATATTGCGACTTAAAAATTCATAATTCACACAATTTCGTGATTCTCAACCATATGCTTTCGGATACAACCTTCTGTCTACTCGTCTAACTGCAGGCAAACTGCTCATCCTGAACGGGTTATGGTGTCGCTCGATTTGACCTCACTCCTCACGTCACTCCTGCCAGATTTGGCGCTCGTCGTTGTGCACAGAACAAGCGAAGGGAAGTACGCTGGAACCCGGCTATTCATAATGATCGAGCAAATAATCCAACTATGCATTCCTCCAGGAAATCGTTTTCTCGGACAACGAAGAAACGCGCAGATTAAGAGAATCCTAATTGACTCCAAACTTCCAAATTTTCAAACTTCATCATACAAGAACTAAAATTTGTGACCTTATGCCACTGGCATCGTTACATTGCCGAGCAGTTGCTGTGCTAGATAAGAGTATGGCCGAAGCCTTCGCAAACTGCTACGCAACTTCAGCATCGGACCTCCCAATATACGAAAGTTCTACCGTCGTAGTCCGATGATGTCCACCGTATGCTCCATGGAAGGGTGGTGCAAGAACGGGGGCATGCTCGTGATTTAGTTTAAAGTGATAGTAGACATGCGCTGCATCTACCGCACTCTCTCCTCCTCCCCCACCTGAGCCCGTTGTCATGACAGAGTCAAGAAGACCGGAGATGGGAGAGGGTGCAGGTGGCTGGCGCGGCCGAAGCCGTCCCTCGACGTGCCACCACACCTGGCTCGGATCCCACGGAGTGGGAGTGCCATGAAGGCCACATTAAGAAGGAGCCATTGCAGCCTGACTCTCAGTTCGCCAGTCAGCCACTCCACACAAAACAAAAATTGGGCTGACCACGCGGTCCGAGTATTCCCGTCAGTTGGCAACCGTCGAAGCCACGGCCTTTAGCGCAGCGTGATAGTTTCAAGCGCAGCACATTGTTTATAGTGAGGAAAATGCGCTGAGCTGTCGACCTTACTCTCTTCCCCGCCCCCACACTCAGACCACCGTCCGAGCCAGTCTGTTGTCTGGTTGGAGTGGGCGCATTGGCCGATGGGTCGGCGTACCCGTCTTGGCGCGCCACAGCACGACCTGGCCCCCATAACAACTACACCAGGATTCACTTAATCAGGGGATATGGAGTTGCCATCGCCGTCTGACTTCCAGTCCACTGGTCAGCCACTCGACACACACAGCACATACACTGGGTCGACGGCGGGGTCTGGTGTAAGCATCAGATTAGCAGCCTTTCAAGCCACGGTTTCTAGGAAACCGTGATTTTATCAGGTACATATTGATGATTGTGAGGGTGTTGTCTATTTATTGGTGTAGGTAGTGTGCGCTGGTGTGGCGTAGCCTCCGGTGGTTTACCGCAGGTTGTCGTGTAGTTGCATGTGCACATGCGGTGTGTAAATGTGCGGGAGCAGTGAGTGCAGTGGAGGCGGGCGCGTCGACTGTATTTCGGAGCCCCAGGCACTGGTTCACCAGCCTTCGTGTGATGGATTCGCAGGTGACCGACCAGGCCGATGCGTGAGTTGAAGTTGTGGGCGCATTGTGGGCAGGAGAAATCTGTAGAACCTGGGGTTATGTCATTCATGGTAGTGGGGGTGGCAGCGGTGGTAAGAATGGCAGGAGCCGAGGGTGTGCATGGTGCATCGATGTTGTCGGCATTGCGATGAATTCCGCTGTCATGGATGCGCATGTGACCGAATAGGCCCATGCGATGAGTGAATGTGCGAGGGCAGTGGAGGTGGCGATCTCTGCTGTGTGGTGGTGCTCCAGGCACTGGTTCACCAGTCTCTGTGCGATGTATTCGCAAGTGACCGCCCAGGTCGATGCGTAAGGTGAATGTGCGGTCGCAATGAGGACAATTTAGGCGAGAGTCCCAATCGCTGATGGTGGTGGTGGTGGCGGCGGCGGTAGTGGAGATACCACATGAGGACTATTGACATTCCCTACGATGATGGGAGTGGAGGAATTGTTGCCAGAGGTTACCTTCGGGGGCTCCGAAGTAGGGTTGGCAGAAGTTAACTCAAAAGTTGAAGGTGTCGGATTGTTGTGGCATGGCGTCCAAAGGCGTCCACCCAGGCTGATTAGTGCGTGGAAGGTGCGTTGACAACGCGGGCTTGGTGGGAGGGCTTGGGCATTCGGCAAGCTGATCCGGGGCGCTGTTGTCTTTCCTACCGCCCTTTTAGCCTCGGTGGTGGGGACCCAGCTGGCCTCGTATATTTATGTCCCTGTGTTCACTGTCATCCTTCAGTTTGGCCGTTCCGGGTGAGGTTTTTCCTTTTTGCCTGCTTGATCTGCATTTAGTTCAGGGAAGTCTTCAGAGTATCCTTATAGCGTCGCACTTGGCCACCGTGGCGCATCTATTTAACAAAGTCGCCGTCCATCCTCACAAGATCACCGCTCCAGTGCAGTTGAAGTTGTCTCAGCTGAGCATGGATGCTGAGGATGCCTCTTCGTTCCAGTAGCTCTTTGTCCGGGATCCTGTCTTGCCATCTCAGCTTTAGTATTTTGCGGAGACAGCTGGGATGGAAGTGCGTATAATGAATACCTTAAATTCCGTCAGCGCTCAGTGTTCCTATTTGTTTAAAGATATTTTAAAAAATAAATGAGATGGTAGTGATTGAACTTCCGCGACTGCTTCTTGTGCATCTTGATTTGGGTGCTGAGGTGAAGAACATGTCGGTTCCAGACGACGTTCTGCGTGCTTCCGTTGAGTAGCCTGGCTTTTGCGATCCGATGGGCGACCTCATCCTCGATTTTTTGCTGCGGGAGAAGATGCTGCTCAGGTTGGTTAAGGTATCCACGGATATCATTGGCAGTGATGCGAGCTGCGTTGTAGGTGGTATTTGGTGGCGGCTGATGCATGACCGCCGTTTTCTCCGTGCTGATGCGCAGTTCTAAGTTGTCAAAAGCGGCAGCGAAGAGGTTCATGCTCCTTTGTATGTCCCTATCTGTCATTGCGTTGACAGCGCAGTCGTCAGCGAATACAAGTTTGTGGATAGTGCTGTGGATACACGCGAGTGGGAGTGCATCCGCCGTTCATTGAGGTGTTAGCCATCAATCCGTCAGGCGATGTGGATCCCGGGGCGTTCGTCACGGTAGGTGTCAAGTAGCATGAAAAAGAGCGTCACTCCGTTGGTCACTGCGAATGCCTTTGAGGCGGCTCCGTTGTCCGTGACGCGCGCAATCATGCCATCGTGGAGTTGACGCGCCATGTGAGTGAATCGCTCGGGACAGCCGAATTGCTACATGCTCTTCCACAGTCTTTCACGATTCACCGGATCGAAGACTTTCGTCAGGTCCACGAAGGTAGTGTAGAGGTGGGTTCGCATCTCCTGACACTTCTCATTCTGCTGGTTCACGGCGACGATCGTGTCGGTGGTGCCGCGATAGCGGCGGAAATCGCATTGCCTTTCTGGAAGGAGTCCTTTTTCTAGGTGGTCGTCGAGGCGATTGAGGAGAATGCGGGCGAAGCATTTTCCGGCGATGTTGAGCAGCGAGTCCTCGATGTTTATCGCAGCGTTGGCGGTTCCCCTTCTCCTTTTAGAGATGAACGATTTTGGCGTCTTTGAAATTCTGAGGGACTTGTCCTTGGCGCCACCTTGCCTGGAAGAGCGCTGTGAGCTGGTTTATCAGTTGGGGGCCGCCATGCTTGTAAATCTCAGCAGGGATCCCGTCTGATCCAGGTGCTTTCTGCCTGAGAGTTGCTTCACGGCCCTGAAGGTTTCTTGGAGAGATGGCAGGAGATCGAAGTCGGTGTTGGTCTCCTCTTCAGGCAGTTGGCCGAAGGCGTCGTTGGAGATCGTGGAGGGCCGGTTGTGAACGCTTCTGAAGTGATTGGCCCAGCGCTTCAATATTTGCGCCTACTCAGTGAGTAGGGTAATTCGGTCAGCACTGAGAAGAGGAGCGGTTCCTTTGACGGGGGTTCCGTAGACAGCCTTGATGGTGGCTAAGACGTTCTTCCGATCGTTGCCGCTTGCGAATCGTTTGATCTCCTCGGCCTTACGTGCCATCTAGGCGTCCTGCATACCCCGCAGCCGTTGCTGTACAAAGCGGTGACTTCGGTAGAAGACTGTCTTGTTTGTAGCGGTAGGGCGGTTGACGTAGGCTTCGGGCAACTGGTTCTTCTCGGCGAACAGACTATGGATGGCTGCGTCGTTGTCATTGAAGCAGTGCTGGCGTTGACGACGTTTACGGCCGAGGACATCCAGAGCAGTGAAATGTACCTGGTTCCCTCAGTTGGCACTGGCGGTTATCCAGGCGTCCTCGTCGGCGACTGGAAGGTAGGCTAGCCGATTGGCCAGCTCGTTGCTAAAATGAAAATGGTGAGCAGGCACATTCAACGAAACAGTATTCAATTTACCTGGTGATCGCTTAACTTCAGGTCTCCTGCGTGGCTGTAGACGAAGTCTCATCTTGGAGAGGACGGGGTGAGTATCGGTACACCCGTCAGCTCTTGGGATTGCCTTTGCCACCAGCACGTCCTGCCGGTCTCACCTCCGGATGCTGACATAATCCAGCAGGTACCAGTGTCTCAAAAAAGGATGTATCCAGGTCGCCTTCTACCACATCGGGAGGCAGAAGATTTTTGTCAGGATCAGGCAGTTATCTGCGCAGGTTCGTAGGAGAAGGAGGCCATTGCCATTGAAGCCGTCGAGAACATGGGTGCCCAGCACTCCTCTCCATGTGGGCGTTGAAGTCACTGAGGCCAATCAAATTCGGCACAGTCGCCTGGAGAGCGTGCAGATCCTCGTAGCATTTGTTCTTTGCTTCGTCGGAGCTCGACATTGGAGGGGGGAGCGGCGTAGTTGCTGCTGATTGTTGCGAACCTGTCTCCCCGAAGAGTCAGACGGAGGCTGATTAGACGTTCATTGATACTCTGTGGTAGACAGGGATATCGTCACACTATGTCATTCCGGGTTGCAAAGGTGACGCTGCCGTCGCGTCGCTCTGCCTTTGGGCGGTCGCTCCTCCAGCGGACCCTGTTCAGAGAATCGGGTCCCACTGAGAGCAGCAGCGTCCACCATGCATCGGGCCAGTTCCCGAGCGACTAGCGCCGTACTTCGTTTCGGTCGGCTGCTCCTCCGATTGTCTAAATGGCTCAACCATTGCAGGCTGCTAGAGTGAGCGGGTTCACCCGAGCAGCCCGGAGTGTACTGTGGGGGATTGAAAGAGGCGTTGGTATTGTTTAGTGTTTTGACCGCATGAATTACAGTCTGCTGCAGCTGTCGTGATATTTAGCATTTATTTAGGACACCTTTCCTAGCCCCCTCCCCCGCGAGGTGGTAAGCAGTGCTGTCCCCTGATAGGGCTGCTTAGTCATCCCAGTTGCCTACCGAATTCCATTATGGGTTAGTGAGAGAACGACCGATTCGCCTGGGTCGCTTACATGATTGCTGTCGTGCCCGCCGTAGGACCGTGGGGGGAAGATGGAAAGGCGAGGGGAAAGGAGAGAGGCGATGGGCAGGGTGAAGAGTAGAAGTGCAGGGAGGAGTAGAGTGGGGAAAGGAGGAGGGTAGAGGGGGAAGAGTAGGGAGGAGAGAAGGAAGGAGACGCACCAGGTGTGAAGACACACATAACACCGATGACCCTTACCTGGTCTCGCCCGCTGGTCGAGTCGGTTACCGGGGTGTGGCTGCTGTACGCAGCCCAGCTTCGGGGAGCCACAGGTGAGAGTTGGGTACTAGTTAGAGGCTGCCATAGGAGTATTCACCACCTGCACGTGACAAATGGAGCGAGGTAATGCTACCTGTGTGTGCCCCCCCCCCCCCCCCCCTAACTAGTACCCCCTACAACCTGCCTACTTGCTACTACTACTACTACTACTACTACTACTACTACTACTACTACTACTACTACTACTACTACTACTACTACTACTAATACTACTACTAATACTACTACTACTACTGCTACTACTACTACTACTACTACTAATAATAATAATACTTCTATTTTCTAATACTATTACTATTTCTTCTACCAGCACCACCGACACGATCACCACTAGTAATATTTTCGCTTCCACATCCTCCTCCTCCTCCTTCACCACCACCACTTCATCATCATCATGGTCACCACCACCAACAGAACCAATACCACAAAGACTCCATTATCCCTTCACTTCCATTCATAAAATATGTCTTTTGTCGCTTATGTTTCGTCACTGTCCGGGTAAAATCTTGCTTAACTCGTGCCGATGCCCTTTATTGTTGACAATAACAGGAAACCCAGTTGTCAGTGGCAAAATGCGGTCCGTGACGCTGTGATCTCTTCTGAAATGTGCTACGGTTTGCATCCACACTAGTGGTAATAGCCCTCACATCTCACTTACATTTTACGTTGCCGATGCCAGGAGAACCTTGCGTGCTTCAGGCTTTATTTCCGTAAGCCACCATAATATGGAAATACAGATTCGGTGGCCATGTGGTAGTGGGAGGATGGGGTGAATAGAACGAGGTTGTACTAGCCCTAATCTAGCCCCCATCTCCGCTGATATTGACAAAGAACAGTGTGTGAGTTAGTGTTGTAGCCGCTTTTTCTCTTATACGAATTGCGCAGGGAGACATGAAACCCACCTATGCGCGGATGAGGCAGAAAAGTTTTAAATATGCAGAACAATTCCGCTTGCGGCATCCGCCATGTTCTCCCGTTGGCTTCTTTATCCTCTTTGCGATATAATCTTCTTGATGTCAATGACCGTTTAACTTCCTATCGCGATTCCGACTGAGGCCCTAAGTATGTATGCCCTGTCGCTAGCTTCGCGCGTTGTAATGCCTTGCGTTTGGCAGTAAAATTCCCCTTGATTTGATCATGTAAGAAGGCGACCTTACGATAACTGGAAGTGATTAAAAAGGCATCAGATTTCCCTTAAGCCTACGCACTGACACAAATGGCACTAGTCATTGAATTACACTTGCTAGCACATGATGTGTGCGCTCCCAATTCCTGCACTTTTTATGCTTCATGCCGATTTTTCGTCTTTTAAGCGCTGTAAGCACTGAACTTTTGGGCATTTTTCCAAATAGAAAAATTTACACAATTTATAAGTATGCAACATTATCAGGGTTTATTTTACAGATTGGCATGCTGCGTGCCGATTTGGAATCCTTCACATCAACTATATCTATCTCGCGCACGAAAATCCACTGCCTGGGTCATCGTTTTTCGCGTCATCTGCGATTTATTACGATGTCATATTTTGTATGGAAATTTATTTCTTATGCTCCGAGATATTCTGCCAGGTAAAAAAGTCGCAGTTGAAATTATTTGAGAGGTTTACTAGATGGCCCCCTCATTGTACAAGACCCGCGTATTTTTTCAACCCGCCCTCTTCACATTGCCCTCTTTGTATAGATTCCACTATTTATGCGCCACTAGCTTTCTTGCTATGAGCATGTCTGTATACCGGTCGCAAGAGGACTACTTACGTAAAATCTAGCGAACATCTTATGTTACTTGAGCTTATGCTTCCTGTTTCACGTTGTGAGTCTGGATAGGTCACGGCTTGTTTAGTGTTTCATGATTTTTAAAGAAAACCATCTTTATGAACCTCTAGCTTGCTTTTCTACTTTTGCATCTTTTTAATTTTGTTCTACCAAGTAGACCTGGCCCTTATCACGCTCGGTTGGTTCTTGACACTGTTCTCTGGTGTTTTATCGATACGCGTCATGCTTCGGGTCTGGGATCTGCTCTTCTATGAGGGCTCAACCGTGCTCTTTCGCATAGCTCTGGCGATACTCAAGCTAAATGTACGTCTCCATAGCCTCATTCTGGCCCAGTAATGCTAATTATTCGATTTACCCATCTTTTGTCAAACTTTTTGTGCTTTATTCCTGAACCGAGTACTTCTTAGGTGGTGTCGCACTCACGGATAGTTTTTAGTTTCCATCACAGTTTTTTGGAAGAACTACCCTTGATAATTTGGCGTCATAAAGTATTCACCTCTCTAACAATAAAACAGTGGTGTGTTGAATTTTTATACTGATATCAAGTTATTTTTAGCCGTCCTTTTTGTGTGAGTTCAAGAAATCAGACCGTGATTTATTGTCCGTATTTGTTCATTTAGGGAAAGTAAAGCAACGATTTTTTCACTGCTTGTGTATACCGTCCCTCGTCTGTTGAAACTTATTTTTATCGTTTTAGGAAGAAGTGTTGATTGAAACCAAAAATACCGCGAGCTTCTTTAACGCCGTCTCCGCGGCTCCGTCATTGATTACCGATGTGGCCGAGCTTTGTAAGGTAGACTATCCCTTCTTATGATAATACCTTTACCTTCATTTTTGACCTATTTACCAGTGCTTTACCTTCTCATCTCGTATCTTTGGCCCCGAATCCCCTGATTCGGCCACGAAATTAAAAAGAGGATTTTCATGCCGTTTTTGCGATCAAAGTGAAGTTTTTTTGGGATGATCATTGTAAGGTTCCCAACTTTTCCTGAGTGGCGTACTGCCGATATCATTTTAAGACCTTTACTTCTGTTTCTAATAGCGGTAGGGATGCCTTTTATGGCCGAATAAACAGGACATGGGATTAGGAACCGCCCCGCCCGCTTACAATCGGTAGCCTTATGGCAAATTTCAGGAACGGTCAATATTCCCGTGTCTTATCGCTAACACTAACCCTAACATAAAACTCAACTGTCACCTTAATCTTAACCCTAGCCCTACCCTAAACCTAAACCCTACAGGTAACACGACAAAAACCATAACCCTTAAACTAATCATGACCCTAACTCTAACGTTGACCTTAAGCTCAAACTTAACCCTAAGCCTAAACTTAATCATAACCTGCACCTTAATCCTAAACATACTTTTCTTAGGATTTAGCGCAAAGCCACGTGTATTGTGAACAGTTCCTTCTTCTATCTCCTTTTTAGGCAGCCATACAAGACATTCTTACCCTTATAGCTCCCAACCCTCATTCTCACTTCTTCTCTTTCACAATTCGCAGTTTGTTTAGGTTATCCTTTACGCCATACGTAATATTTGCGGGCCTATAGATAAAATACTGTTAATTTACAGGAATGCGAACTGCGAATGCGTTGTGGCTTGTGTTGGTAACAGTAGTTTTGGTTATTGTAATACGAAAATTTCCAGTATATTTATGCTGTAGGTGCTGGATCATTCAACCACGTTCATATTTTAATCTGGGAACTACGTAGGACCACCTTTAACTCACAGGAAGTTTCTGTTGACTCAAAATATACCGGCTTTTCATTGTCCGGGACTGTACGCTCTTGGCGCCCTTTGTTCCTGTTGCCGGATACGTGTGACGTAAAGAAGTAATCCGTACTGAAATACTCCCTTTGCGGCAGTTGACAGAAATTTCTACGTTTTATGTACAGAATTTGGGGCCAGACGTCTCACGTCAAATATAGTGGCCTAATGTGAACCAACTGAGGAGATAAATCGGACCGCCCAGTCAGCCCAGTAGGTGTTTTTGCGGAGTGGCTGATTGGCGGACTAAGAGTCAGGCTGCAATGGAATTACGACGCATCTTCGGACCTCATAGTAATCATAAAGGTTACATGTGAGGAACTTGTTTCGCCGGGACTGAAGCCAACTGCTATCCGCATCTGGGCAGTTAGCAAAATACATATACAGTTTTAGAGTGTTTGCCAGTCAACAATCGCTTTCAGGAAAATACCTGCCTGTCGAACTTCTCTGTCTGTAATCTAGCGCTTCGCAGTAACTGAGTCTCTGAAATCGACCATTCCGGGAGACGTACCCTTCTTAAAAGATCACAAAAGGGTCCTGAAGAAGAAGTTTGCCGAACGAGTTGAGACGTTGGTTGGCATGCGCCTAAAAGCTGAGGTAAGTTTAAAGGTAAATTCCGAGAAGAAGCCAGTCTTAAGATCGAGCTGGCGCGTCCCGTTTACAATATAAACAGCAGTCGATGGAGAACTAGAGCGGCTATAGTGGACCAGCATCACTCTGCCCACAAAATAATTCTCTGGGGATGTCCAGATCCTGGCGGTGGGCATACCTCACGTCATGACTGTATGCAGAATATTCCACCGCCTTAAACAATGCATTAAAAGAATATAATCAGCCATTGCTGATGACGAATCACATTTTTGCGGCTCTAAACAGAGAACATCAGGTTTTTTCAGGGTTTGTTCCCCATAGGCATACCTGCAATTACAGGTCGATGAGATACAGGGGATGCTGAGTCTCAAATATGGCATAAAACAGCACCTAGCATATTCCAGTAAGTTATGGACACCATGCGAAATTGCTACCCTACAGGCAGGGGAAGTATGAAATTGCCCATTAGACCATCCTCGCGTAATTCGATGTCAGAATTAGAGAACATTTAAGCCTTAAACCTAGCCTTCCTCTTTGTGACCGCCGACACAGATTTTCTAAAACTATACTCAAATCTTCTGTGTCAACCACGCACACATTTTTTGTCCAGTTCCCAAGCATGATTTTATTCTCCTCTCCTAGGTCGCATACTCCTTTGAGGATGAGTATCTTGACCAGACTTATATTGAAGGCCTAAGAAGACATCATCTGTCGCAACTACTAGTGGAAATAAGTTCTTCACAGTGTCTGGCTCCTGCGAAGCCTTTGCCCAAGCAGGTAAGTTTGCAGCGATCATATTTATTCGCCCTGCCCATCATATGCGTCATTTTAAGTTGCTTATCTCTCGCATATTCTGCTTTCCGATAGTTCCTCTCGAAACGAAACATTAAAGGTAAACCGAGCTTGTTCTGTGGCTTCTTTGGTGACACACACGCCTCAGAGCCGCAGAATGAGCTTTTCTCTGTCCTCGACAGTTCCACCTCCTTCAGCTTCTCCTCCGGACTTCAGGAAGTCATCGGCTCTACCCTCTGTCTTAGCGGTGCTGACAGGCTCATTGGGGATCGACACATTAATGACTACCTTCACTTTAACGACCCTGATTCCACCGATCCGAAGATCAAGAATATCCGTCAAACTGAACTTCTCGTCAACTTGCGGCAAGCTATCATTGCGGTAAGCATTACTTAAATTATGCATTTTTAAAGGAGTTCGTCGACTCCCAGTGACATACCGTTCTAGTGGCCGGAAAAAACTTGGTACTGCATTTCAGAGTCAACATTTTCAAGTTTTTTTTAGCGGTAGCAGTTCGCTGGCGATTCAGCTTACGAACGCCGCATTCTTACTGCTGACTGTCTTGTCCGTAAACCAGGTAATGGCTGGCAACGAATGATCCCACGGGTATTTTGGTCCGACTCATACAACAGTAGTATCATTTTATTCACTCGGTAGCACCTGTTATCGCTCTCCCTTTTAACTTTGGTCCACTTCTTTTCAAGCTTCGGGTCCAGGGACCTGTTGTGCTTAATTTATGCTTTTTTGCCTAAGAAACAACAGTAACGTGCTAGTTGATGCCTCTAGACGAATATCTGCAGAAATCCCCTCTATAGTCCTATTGCTATTCCTGATGTGGTAAGACGTTGGATTTAAGTGCAGCCCCTCTTTTAAGGATATAGATTGGGGGTAGGGTAAGCCAATGGAGGAAAGGTTGAGATTGTTTAGAACCTATTCTAGCTGCTGTCACTGATGCCACCTTTTGATCGTTGTCTTCATTGAAAAAGCCGTGAGCAGTACGTAAAGAACCTGTCAGCCACCCGGTGGTGCGATTGGGCGCGGTGGCTGGCACGGCGTTCAGCACACACTCCCCATGTATGGACTAGCATAGACTGCGGAACTCTTGAGCTAATATAACTCCTGTTTTTATACACCGCCTCTACAACATAGCTCTGTGTGGAGACAAAACTTTTGTGGCAATACAGCTGGATACATCACGACAGTTTGGTCGTCGAGTTCGACTATGTGTACCGTGTGCTCCACAGCATGGTGGTGCAGAAACGGTGACTTGCGCGTGAATTAAATTATAGTAAGGGTAGACTTACCCTGCATCTACCGCACTCTATTCCCCTCCCCACCTGGGCCCGGTGTCATGACCAAGTCAATAAGACAGAATGTGTGTGTCTGTCCGTCAAAGAGAGAGAGAGAGAGAGAGAGAGAGAGAGAGCCGAGAGAGAGAGAGAGAGAGAGAGAGAGAGAGAGAGAGAGAGAGAGAGAGAGAGAGAGAGAGAGACGAGAGCGAGAGAGAGCCGAGAGAGAGCGAGAGAGCGAGAGAGAGCGAGAGAGAGAGCGAGAGAGAGAGAGAGATGGCGCAGGCGGCTTGGCGAACGGAGCGTCTCTAAGCGCAGACTTACCCTGCATCTACCGCACTCTATTCCTTCCCCACCTGGGCCCGGTGTCATGACCAGGTCAGACGGCGAT